>JACXGI010002794.1:55683-69527 GCA_016801175.1 Esox masquinongy | reverse complement strand
TCATGTTCATACTTTTCAGTTGGCCAACATTTCTAAAAATCCTTTTTTTGTATTGGTCTTAAGTAATATTCTAATTTTCGGAGATACTGAATTTGGGATTTTCATTAGTTGTCTGTTTTAATCATCACAATTAAATGAAATAAACATTTGAAATATATCAGTCTGTGTGTAATGAATGAATATAATATCCAAGTTTCACCTTTTGAATGGAATTACTGAAATAAATCAACTTTTTGATGATATTCTAATTATATGACCAGCACCTGTATAGACAGGTCATTGAAAAAAACCTGATCCAGAGCACACACGACCCCACACTGGGTCAATGAGTCATCTTTCAGCAACTCAAAGACTCAAGCCATATAGGCGACAAACAAGTATCAATAATTATTATTATTCTTACTATTTTTATGTGCGCGTGTGTGTGCGCGCACGTTCGGGGTGGAGTCTCCAAAGGCTTACGTGTCTACGTCAATGACGTCACCATATGCGTGATGATGACGTTGTAATGGAGGTTCAGAGGTGGCAGCTGTGGGTTGATATCGGCATTTGGAATATAAAACTGTTAAACACTTAGTTAAAAGGCCCGACCCTTTCTAAAACAGGTAATTGTAAGTTTATAAACAGTTCACTTTTAATTGCACATACCTTATTTACCGAACGGTAAGTCAAGGTTGAAATTCAAGAGTTGGTTAGCTAGCTAGCTTAACGTTAGCTACTAGGTAACGTGTTAACCAGTAGCCGACTAGCTAGCCAGATGCCAAACAGATAACGAACTAGCTAGCAAATTAATTTGATAGGAATACATACATGAACTACTAGGGTTGAGCATTATAGAAGTTAGTGATGCATCTTGTGCCCACTGTAAGGTTTGCAGTCGCCTAAAATGGAAGGTGAACTAGCTAGCTAACAGAAGTGCTTGCTACTAGTTGCTAACTAACTAAACTATTGTATAGTAGCTAGTAGTAAGTACTGCTGCAGTATCTAGCAACTATAATACAATAGTGCTATTGTAGTGGGACCTTGCTTCCGTAAGATCAGACAGACCCGTACAGATCTACATTATTGAAACGTTGGTGCAGGTACTATTAACGCAAAATAGCTTAGATAGCTAGGGGTATGTCACACTCACAGCCTGCACTGTTGCCAATTATTTTACCAGCAAGTCTTGACATCAAAACATTGCAAAGATAACAAAGTCCACCTAACTGGAATAGATAATGTAGCTAGTTGGTTGATGAGTAAGGTAGACAGGAGTTAGCGAACGTCGTTAAATGGTCCGATGATGGTCTATTTAATGTAAATACCTAGTTCGTTGGACAAAATGTAGATAGATTATTTAATTAAAAGAAATGACTTTGCTAAATCCTTCCCGCATGTTATATTGAATCCTCTGGAAATAATTTACTGAGAAGCTTCATATTAAAACGGTCTTTTCAATACACAATCAAATTAAACCGACTAACCCTTACTAATCAAGCCACTATCGGGTCGTTGTGCCTAGTGGCGCACAGTGATTTCAATTGATTAATAATGGGGACATGTAAAAATAATTGTTGAAGTGTTGCTTGCTACTGGATTGCCCTGAATTTACTTCATGGTGGAGACGATGCTTGAGCTGTTGAATATGTTATCTTGATGTCGACAGTCGATAAAAGCTAGTTGTTTTTATAATAACTACTAACCTAATTAATTGGAACAAAAGTATTCATATTATCTGCCTAGTCAGCGTTTGCAACATTTGGTGGTCAATGAGACTGAGAGTTAACAAACTAAACTACCAAACAGCAATAAGTAACAAAAATATAATTTCGGATTATTCATTGTATAAATCAAAGTAGCAAGTATCATTGGTGCCCATTAATTCATTCACTTTTACATTTTATCTTATTTTGATGAAAAAAGCTTTTATGGCCTTTCATGCGTTTTAGCAGTGAGCTTGTCTGAGGTGTCAGACTGGACAACATTGTTGCTATCCATTAGAAAATGGGAGTGGTTCCTAAATTCTGGGATGTTTTCCTACGATGGGTGACGTTATATGGCATGTAATCTTACAGGGTTGTGTAACCTGACGTTGTTTGTTCTTCATCCCCAGGTTTAAAAAATAAATAAATAGCAAGGACCTCAATTCCATGGTTACCTTCTCTAAGGAACGTTTTTTTTGTTTGTTTTTGATGCCTTGCATGTAGAGGTGGCACTATGCCCTCGGCTACTGTGGATCATAGCCAAAGAATTTGTGAGGTATGGGCTAACAACCTGGATGATGAGCTCAAAAGGATTCGCCAGGTCATTAGAAAATACAACTACATTGCCATGGTGAGTTAGGATCAAAGGAATCATGGTTGACAATTACAGATGTGCTGAACTACTGAACATGGCAAGATTCTTTTGCGCTGCTCCATTTTTTTGCCTTCTCTGTTGCTTTGTGTTCTGTTTGTAGGACACAGAGTTCCCAGGTGTAGTTGCGAGACCGATTGGAGAGTTCAGAAGCAATGCTGACTACCAGTACCAGTTACTGAGATGTAATGTAGACTTGCTAAAGATTATCCAGCTGGGCCTTACGTTTATGAATGAACAGGGTGAATACCCACCAGAAACCTCTACGTGGCAGTTCAATTTTAAGTTTAACCTCACGTAAGCACTCCCCTTTCTATGATGTATATCATTGTTTGACTTATTTTCATATCTTGTATCAAGACTTGCTTTGTCCGTGATATAGAGGCCTTTCAGCTATATGACCTGCCTTTTGTCCAGCACCAAAAGACCAGTTGAACTATAATTGCATTGTTTCTTTAGGGGCATTAGGAGAAAAGGAATAACCTTTTTTTTATTTTATTGGCCGTTTTAAATATTATGATTGAATAGCTTACATGCATGTTCCTTGAAAAATTATAATTTCTATATTTGATCTCTGTAATGAAGTTTGACCTGCAAAAGAGAGTCTATTTGATGTAGTCTGTCATTGATGTGAGATTGTGTTAGTACTTGACTAGATTGACTAGCTTGCTTATCTGGTCTAGTAGACAGACCTTTTGAGTTGAACTCAAAGGCATTCACACCTGATGTATAAGAAGGCAAGAACAGGCCCGTGTTTAGTTTTGGTACTGCACACAATCAGGCCTCACTCATGACTAGCTTTATGACCTCCATGGGAATGAACGTTGTCACTGAAGCCGCGCTGCCTGCATACCCTTGTAAAGCAAAAAAAACAATGTGTTTAATACTTGCTTTTCTCCTAGTGCCCCTCAAATATTTGTTTATTTTGTCAACACTAAAATGCATTCATGCATGCATGATATCGCAGGTACTGTTTTCTTGTTTGTTTCTTTGTCTTGGTGCTGCACTGAAGACAGAGTGTTTGGAGTAACAATGGCTTTGTTGGAATACTTTGTTCTTCACATTGTGTAAATAAGACAAAATGCTCATCAGCGGTCTATCCGACCTTCCATTTCAAGACACTGAAGAAGAGATTATTAGTCAAACTGCATCGGGGTAAACGGCAACAACCACTCATTCTGCTTGTTAAATGCTTAGTCATGCTTAGTGTGCCCCTTTCATTGTTATAGCACTTCCATTTTTTGCTAAGCATGATTGTCATCTGAAAGCCTTGGTGTCACTGTGTAATGTCTTTCCGTCGTCAGGGAGGACATGTACGCCCAGGACTCCATCGAGCTTTTGACCACATCAGGTATCCAGTTCAAGAAGCATGAAGATGAGGGGATTGAGACGTTGTATTTTGCTGAATTGCTCATGACCTCAGGCGTGGTGCTCTGTGAGGGTGTCAAGTGGCTGTCTTTTCACAGGTTGTCTTTTTTCAAGAACACTTGCATGTTATACAGTGTGCTCAAAAGTAGGCCCTCTAGCTCTACGTGATTACAGTTATTAAAAATAAATGTTCAGTTATCTTTGACCTAATATGCTTTTTACTAAATACTTTTTTTTTTTTTGCAGTGGCTATGACTTTGGTTATCTGATCAAGATTCTTTCCAATTCTAACCTACCCGAAGAGGAAGTGGACTTCTTTGAGGTCCTTCGTCTGTTCTTTCCCATCATATACGATGTCAAGTATCTTATGAAGAGCTGCAAAAACCTCAAGGTGCACATTTACAATTCTTGTTTGATGGACTAATACTAAATGTATTAGCTTCAATTTACATAAGCAGCCCAATTCCCTTTTCTTCACTAATTGGTATTTTGACCAATCAGATCAGCACTTAGAAAGATTCAGTATGAGTTACCAACGGGGTGTTTGATTGACAGGGTGGGCTGCAGGAAGTGGCGGATCAGTTGGAGCTGGAGAGGATCGGACCTCAGCACCAAGCTGGCTCAGACTCACTACTCACTGGCATGGCTTTCTTCAAGATGAGAGAGGTATGAAAGAAGTTGTCCACATGGTTGTCACAAGACAAGGAGGCTCCCTGGGTTCTGTTTTCACCTGCTCCGCTGGGTGCTTCTCCCTGGGTTCTGTTTTCACCTGCTTCACTGGGTGCTTCTCCCTGGGTTCTGTTTTCACCTGCTCCGCTGGGTGCTTCTCCCTGGGTTCTGTTTTCACCTGCTCCGCTGGGTGCTTCTCCCTGGGTTCTGTTTTCACCTGCTCCGCTGGGTGCTTCTCCCTGGGTTCTGTTTTCATCTGCTCCACTGGGTCCTTTCCCTGGGTTCTGTTTTCATCTGCTCCGCTGGGTGCTTCTCCCTGGGTTCTGTTTTCGTCTGCATCGCATTTTTCCTTCACAGATGATCATTTCAGTTTGCTGTGTTGGTAAAACATTGTTTGGCACTGGAGGGAAATAAAACACTGGTACAACCCTTGTGTGGGCGCACCTTGTCTTTCCATATATGTTATGCCAAGCACAATATTTTTGGAATAGACAATGATGTGCTCTTGCCTGTGTCCTAAATGGCACCTTATTGAATATATAGTGCACTTCACTGCAATTCCCTGTCACTGAATGCAGCTGTTGTAGCAATATCCCACAAGACATTTAATGGCAGATATGCAAACTAGGATCCTCTATCTGATGACTTCCCTTATTTTCTTCCAGATGTTCTTTGAGGATCATATCGATGATGCAAAGTACTGTGGTCACTTGTACGGGCTGGGTTCAGGCTCTGCATACGTCCAGAATGGCACAGGGAATGCCTACGAGGAAGAAGCCAACAAGCAGCAGTCATGACATGATCCAGACCAAGGAGCACAGTGATGATCTCTTCCAATCAGTGCAGCAGTGGAAGTCATGTTACTACAATACCTGGAAAAATGGAAGATCAGAAGCATACATGCCATTTAGGAAGTTCTTTTTCATACGCTCTTCTCACTTTAGATGGTTGGTGAATTTGGTGGTTGAATAGGAAAAGGAATTCCCAGCTGTCTCCACACAGCTGGGTGTGTTCAAAATCATGGTTATTTTCCTATGAACGCGGCTTAGAGGGGCTTGTTAGTTCATTTAGATTTCACAATTAAGCGCTTGAGAAGAAAAAAGGGATTTTAGTTTTTCTAAAATGTTCAGTAGAAATGTTGCACTTTAAAGCTCCTAACCAGAACCTTGATTTTATATGAAAAGCTGAAAATATTTCTGGTTTGCTTCTCTTCGTTACTCCTCTAATTTAAAAAGAAATGTCACTTAACATCTATCTTTATTATGCTACTGTTTTTTTCCTTCACCAAACTCAGCCTTAATAGTAGCTACATTTTTTATATTATTTTAATATTTAATTTATTGTACTGGTTGGTTCTCGTGAGAAAGTTGAATTGTTCACTCTTTCAATACTAATATGCCAGTCAGCTACATGTAGATATGATATTCCCTGATGATAGGAGTATGGTTAATTCGTCACTTCCTGTTTGAGGGAGGAGTTCTTATTGGCACAGGTAAACACAGGTATTTGTTGGGCCTCTCTAATTTTGCACTGATTTTACCCTTCATGATGGGTCAGCACTGATTTTACCAGAACTAAATTAAAACAAGAGCTTACCTGCCTTACTAAAAGTAAAATGAGGTTACCCTGAACTTCTTTATTGAGAGTATAAAGTATTTTCCATTTTCCTTTTTAAAATGACTTGAAGGTTTTGTAGTGTTTTAGTGTGAAGAAAAAAGTTCACATCTGTTTACTCACTGAAGAATTAATGCTTCTTAACGTACATCTTAACCAACCTAAGAACCTTGTTTAAGTGGAATTCGTGTTAGTTGTACTGCTGGTTTTTTGAATGAAGCACATTTTTGTGCTGTTTGTCGTTTTTCTTTTCTATTGTATTGCTTTACAATTCATGTATGCAGCTTCAATCAGCTGCATGAAAGATGTTTGAATAAATGCTGTGTTAAATAGTAGCTTGAGCCTCTATAGAGATGACAGTTACAGTATGTATGTGTACATATTAACCTCCACTTGGCCCTCATTTCATCATATGTAAACAGTCCGTGTTTAAAAGGAGAATATGCAATATACAAGATTGTTTTTAAAGCTTTTGTAAATAAAGGCTTCAAACTTTTCTAACATAACTTGATTTGAGTGAATTTGAGATCTAACGGTAAATGCCAAAATGAAGGAAAACTTAAGATTGTGTCTCAGACACCACTGGAATCGCTTCACTGTGCCCCGGCATAGACTAGAACTGACTCTTAGAACCAAATGACATTCTTTCACAGAATGGTGCTTGTGGACCGTGTTGTTCTCCAATATCTCCCATAGGTGTTCATTTGGGTTGATGACTGAGACGGCAATGGTGTATAGTGAAACGTGTACGTTAAGCAGTCATCGCTAAAGATCCAGCAAAACATGACCCAACTGCTTGTTCTCAGTCATGCTAGCTAAAATAATGGACAATTGTTTCTGCTCAGCAATTTTATATAGGACCCTAAGCATGATGAGATGTCAATACACATCCAATATACTTCATCTCTGTCATTTACTCAAACATTTTAGACAGACGCCTGTTGGTTTACCAGTAATATTTGAAATAAGAACCTTATAGGCTAATCAATTATATATGACAACAGTCAATAATGGTCATATAAATAGACTGGAAAGGGCATAATTGTATTTCTCTTCTGATAAGGCATCATAATTGTACAGTACATAGTATTTTTTTTCTCCATATTATACACCAATGGAATAATACAAAAATATAAATATACATGGTTTCAGAATACTAGCATTTCAACACAAGCAAACATTTCAGCCATTGAACTCAAATAAATCTGTTGCCAACTGATGCTCATAATGCAATCAAAACATAACACTCTCAGTTATGGAATGAACAGAGCAATCGCTATTTTCTTTTGCATCATTTGCGTATTGGAATGGATTAGAATTGAGAATGCAGCAAACGTTTTGATACCAAGGCTTAGATTAGAAGATCATACGCCAGTGTGTCAGGCCTCTTGAGAGAAACGGGATCTTTGGCTGGCAGTATAATAATGAACAGACTACAGGAACACTACATGATAAGCCCACTGACAGATAGAACAGTTCAGGTGCATGATGTGTTTCAGAGGCAATGTTATTCTCACCTGTGTCACAACCCAGGAATCTTTTCAAATCAGAGAATAACGTCAGTACAGCCCTTTATCGAATTAGTCAATTCAACTACATTTACATTTATCATAGAAGAAAATGTTTTCTATAACATAAACCATGGGGAGATAATTATTTCCTCATGTTTTGTTAGCATCCTGAGTGTAAAAGCATGCATCAGTTCATTCAAGGGATATTTCAAAATACTTTTCACAACAGACTGTAATACGTTAATCAACTCTACAATACTTTCATGTTCAGGCCTGGTGCCATAAAAAGCCTAACACTGCTGTTGAAACAGAGATTCCAATTTCAGTATCATACATACTTCTTTTACATGTTACGTCAAGGAATTCAATTACATTCAGATTTAATATGTATAATGTTTGTGTTGATAATCACCAAAGCAAGTTAATCATTCAAGTCTAGACATTACACTTATCTTAATTTGGGGATGATGAGGTCCAAGATAAAAGGATACAGCAACATTTCAAGGGTCCTCTTCTATAAGACAATTGATGTACACAGCACATACAAAAGCAGCTTCTTTGACTAACTGTTATACAAAGTGGAAAAATGCTCTTTCATTCTATTCTTCTGTGCTTTTCAGATACAAACTTTATAAAACACGCCAGACAATTGGAATGCAACTTAATCTCAGATCATTTTTAGCCTTCAAGACCAGTTTTCAACCTGCACAGTTATTCTCAAAAATCAAAAATAATTATGTTCAATTGGAAAATGGTAAAGGTAAGAGAAAAACAACAGTAAACTAAGCCCTTCTAGTCAGTAAATACAGCAGTGTGTTATTATAAGAATGATGACAGGTTCTGGTATGTTATCACATCTGCACACTCTCAGGGCACTCTGAACACTGGGGCCACCACAGACCTGTTGAATGAAATAAACGTTATGTATAAATAATGCTTAAATACACATTACCAAATCACGTAATGTTTTTCAAACTTTTCAAATCTAATGGAGGGTAATAGTATTTTGATATGGACACCCATTGTTGATTCACCTGTGTTTTGCAGGTAAAAGTCCTCATTCTTCTCTGTGGTTATGTTTCATTTTCAATTACCATGGCTGGGTTGCTTGTGCCTAAAAGAATAATATGCATATTGTAAAACAAAGGTATTGCAGAATGGCTCTTTGATTTGCAGATACAACTGTCAAACAAGTGGATTTAAAACTAATTTAAAGGTTGTGGTTGAGGCTTCGGTTAGGGCTAAACCAGGATGTTAAAGTTCGCTAGGCTTAGGGTAAGTTTGGCTCCACCTGCCTCTCCCTTTGACCCAAGGTGTAACACCCTGCCCTGGGTAACTCTGGCTCAATTTAACCACCTTGTCATCCCTCACCCTGTCTCTCTTTGTTTTCTGCTCCCCCATTCTCCGTCCAGGAGGGGGCCCTGTTCAGCAGTCGACTTTGGGACTCCCTCAGTGGCTTGGCTGGGAACTGGTGGCCCTCTCCAACAACCCTGCGCAACACAGGAGAAACCCTTAGGCCCAGTCTCATGATCAGCAGCTTCAGATTTGGTTTGAACAATGTGGTTCTAATAAACTATTAGCACAAATGCAATTGGAAAAGTGCAAAGAAAAAAAAGTAGGCAACTCTATGAAATCTGCATCCAAAAATCTTTTAATATGGAAAAGGAAAGAATGCCTAAAGACTATAGCCAGGGCAGTGAATTACTGTGAAGGAGTACCACTTACGGCTTGTTGGGTGGAGGCTGGTGTCCTGGAGAGGTGGGTTGCTCAGGATCTTGATTCACAAGGCAGGTTGGGAAGGAGCAGCCGTCACCCAGACTAAACAACATTCAAACACACAGAGAAAACAATTTTGCGATTAAAATTCCTCCTAATAGCTGGCATAGATAATATAAATCCTATATTATGTCACATTTTGTACAGTAAAATTCCCCTAATCGATCACCACTGAATTTAAGTAAAACATTTGCTCACAGAAAGTGGCCACTGATGTTCATTACTGAGTCAAGGAAGCCAGGAATGCCCAGACACTTTAACAAATTAAACATTAGAAGTTATTTTTCTTCTGTCAATTCACAATTGTCTGTATCTCCACTGGAGAAGAGATTTTCTGAGGCAGGAACAGCGCCCCTCTGGCGCAGTATGTGTAGGCCATGTATCTGATGCAATATGGCCAAAAAGAGTATGACATGTTGCCGGCTGTAATATTTGATGGATTTGATGGTTATTATTTTATTCCATTTCAAAGAATAAAATAATTACTAACATGTTTTTAGTTGAGCTCTGCATTTGTGAGAGCCTGTGATACAAATTCCGCTTCAGGATTTTAACCAGGCGATACTCCAACAGCAGAACAGAACCTTACCTGAAAGATGTTTTTCTCCTCATCAAGACAAGTATGTGGAGCATCACAATCTGGGATTCTTATTATGTTGAAATATCAAATCAGAAATGCAATAACAGAGACAGCTCTTTGTTCTCTTTCCAACTTGAAGTAACTCTGTGGTTTAAAATCAATAGGTGTACAGTAGTTGTTTAATAGTCTGATAATTGCATTAGCTTACTTGGCCATGCTATAAAGGTTATGGAACTCTTCCATGCAGTACGGTTCATGGACAGATCTGCTTTCTGTTTTTAAACTGAGGTTGATGTTTTTCTGCCACTGTACAACAGTTGTCTTCTTGCTGTCTCAGTCTTACGGTGGCATAAGCTATGAATAACAGCTTACAGAGCAAACAACACAATTTACACGTCACATTATAATATGGCTTTTATTTCTGACTGGAAGCGGAGCGGTCCTATGTTTCGACTAATGAAACTCTCTCTGGGCTCCCCATCAAACCTCTGCAACTTCCCCTTGAAAGCTGCAGCCCCCTGGTGTTAAGCCTTCTTAAATTGTCCCATGTAGCTCTGCACATTTGCACACTTCACTTGCTTCTAGTTGAGGCTTGTAATATCTTCAAGACCCGGGTGCTTGCCTACTGAGCAGCAAAGGAAACTGCGTCTCCCAACCTTCAGGCTATGCACAAACCCTACACTCCAACTCTGGCACTCTGTTCTGCCACCTCTGGTGTCATGGCCAGCCCACGCCCACAGTAGTGCAGTTCTTGCTCATGGAAAAAAGAAATACCTGGAGAACACAGGAAGTAGCCAGTATCTCATTTCATCACCAAAAACCTGGCGGAAGTTCTTACTGAGGCCCAGACTGAAGCCGTTCTTATCTGCCCCGTGACGAAATGCTGGGGCACGGACTGCCTCTGAGGAATAATAGAATAGGGTTTGATTAGTGTTTTACCAAAACTCAGATGAGATCTAGTTTATCACTGTTTATAGAGAATATAAATAATCCAAAAGTTTCATGACTCTAAGGAGCGGAGAAGAATTTCCATTCATTGGTTTATGAATACAAAAGCATCACCCTCGTGGATAAGAAAAATTTTGAGTCTGTTGTCCAACAGACTCTTAGGGAAGCAACCGCTAAAAAAGTTTGTCATTGTCAAAGGTTGGGGAGATTTCTGTTTAAAAGCAGTTTAATGCCATCAACAAGTTCAGCAAAGATGAAAATCAGCCATTTCTATTTTTCTTTATATAACAACTAATGGGATTGCTCAAAAGAGTCTGAGAACCGTGCAGTCTGAAAAGATGCATGTCTACAGGCGCTGTGTGCTTGTTGTGCTGTGTGAATAGGTGCTTCTTCTAAAGGCCAGTCCAGCACGGATACCCGACTGGTGTCTGTTTCTAAGCCTATTACTTATCAGAGCTCCTTGTTTCAGCATTATAACACACTTCTTCAGTTATCCACTCACTTTAGATTGAAGACATAAAGAGCACCTGTGTGCACACATAATAAGAAACTGCTTTGGCTGTCGGATAATGGGCCTGACAAAGAGCCTTATCAAATCAAACTGATGAGTGATTCAATCTCAGTTGATACTTGATGGGGTGAGAAAAAGAACAAAGTCCCTATCCCAGGCTGGTATGTGTGGGCTCAGTAAAAACAGCCATGCCACACCTGTTCACATTCTATTTAGTGAGATACCAGTGACACAAAACAAATGTAAACACTGGCAGCCCTTACCCAGAGTGGATCTGTTTTTGCAGACCAGCCAACAGTGGTAGACGAACAGTGAGGCAAGACTGACAGAGAACATGGAGGCAGCAAAGAACAGGAACATGATGTGGAACTTAGCCTGGGTATCAGGCAGACCATTCTGGGGAATAGTTCCACACAAACACAATGCATCAGTACCTGTGTGCAGTACCATTATATATGACTGGTACTGTACATTAGATATGACTGGTACTTAGATATGACTGGTACTGTACATTGGTACTGTACATTAGATATGACTGGTACTATACATTAGATATGACTGGTACTGTACATTAGATATGACTGGTACTTAGATATGACTGGTACTGTACATTGGTACTGTACATTAGATATGACTACTGTACATTATATATGACTGGTACTGTACATTATATATGACTGGTTCTGTGCATTGGTTCTGTACATTGGTACTGTACATTAGATATAACCTCTATATAAAACTGTAAGTAAAGTCCCCCAGCTAATTGGATGCTACTGTAGTACTGTGTTTGTTAGCCAGGACTAAGTAACAACAAAACTATTCTAGAGGGAGCTAACCAATCAGTGTTCATTGTTCTCAAATGCAATGCCACTGATTGGTTGATAGGCTCATACCAAGTATTCTAACAGACGGTCATGTGTTTTATCTCCAACCTTTCAGAGAAATCAGAATACCAAGAACATAACATGAAACAGGAATGTTCAGTTATACACCAAGCATGATCAGACCTCATTAAAATGAATACTCTCCTCCTAATGTGAACAGATTCAGCAAAATATAACAGATGCTAAACTATAACTAGCAATCATTCCACTGATTTAGATGCAACAGAATGTCAATTATTCAAAGGTTCACAATCAAAATATTCCACTTACGGTCCAGAATTTAATGAAGTACTGTAGATCTGTAGCAGTGATAAAAAGGCAATATAACAAGGAGTATGCCAGAAACAGCATGAAAAACTTATAGTTGGAGAAGCCCACACAGTTATTGACCCTGTCGCATACAGAAAAAAGGAAATGAGTATCACACAATGTGAGAGAAGCCATACAGTTTTACAGGAACATACGGAAGACAGTAAACATGCCCCCCCCAACAGAAAACTCTTTCCATACACCGGACACATCAGTTAAGCCCAGCCATTGACGACAACAGAAAAAGGTATCTATTTATCAAACGAGATTTAAAGAATCTTAGAAATCATACATTGATCGATAAAATGCTATTTAATTTTAATAAATGTAACCAAACATAACTAGGCCCAGTCACTGAACATACCAGGGGCAGTGGTGATCCATCTTTAAAATGCATCTGTAAAACAGAAGGCAACTCAGTAACAGAGGTCCTCTTACAGGTGGGTTCTCACTGAGGGTGCAGAGGGCCATGAGCAGAGTCATACTTATCGCAGACTGAGCAGTGGTGGCATCGATCAGGCTTGACCAGTTGGCAGCGATCACAGAAGCGGATAGCTGAGGAGTAGGTGAGAGAAAGCATCCACATGGTAAACACTTTATATTAAGTTGCCCTAATTACTGTATAACTAACACAGTAGAAACAACATAGTTATTACACAAGTATTGCTCTGTAACTACATGGGGCCACTATCATTAATATCACACATGTAATATGTGATATGATAATATGTAGTGTCATAATATTAGTATGTTCTATGTATAATGATACAAAAGTCCTGGTAAGGTTTACCAAGGCACAACCTGTCAGCTAATGGTCATATTCAGTAAGTCTGTTTGTCTGAATGTGTATACATTTAAGACAATGGCGTTGCAAAGGATATTGTTGTGTCACCAGTTCATAGAATATTTAAATTATTGGATCAAGATGGTTTCAAAACTGGGATTTCACGTGGAGTTGATGGTAGTGGCGTCACACTTTACAGTCACACTTTGGTATGAGTTATTAAAATTGTAAATACAAAAAATTAGTTACATAGTTTAACAATAGAATAACATTAGTACTTACACATGGGGACATTAGTACTTACACATGGGGACATTAGTACTTACACATCTTGTTATGGCAGTTAGTACTGCGTTAGTTAGAAAATAGGGCAATGTACTATGAAGTATTACAAAAATGAAAATGTATTTGTAATGTAGACACAGAATGTCAAATGAAGTTAACACAGAATCTATATATATATATATATATATATATATATATATATATATATATATATATATATATATATATATATATATATATATATATATATATATATATATATATATAT
>JACXGI010002794.1:43551-55583 GCA_016801175.1 Esox masquinongy | reverse complement strand
ACCTCCAGACATGGTGCGGGTGTAGATGGGTAGATCCTTAGCCATCCTCCTAAGGAGCTCCTGCTGAGACTCTCCGCGGTCCTCCCGCTCCAACATCTCTTTGTCTGAGTAGGACAAGTGGAACTACAGTGGAGAGGATAGAGGAACACGATAACGACCATCCTTTGCCTCCAGCACACAGTAGGCCTACAGCATCACTAATGAGACACACTTCTTATTAGAGCACTTAGCAAACAGTTTTAGAATGCAAGTCATCTGAATGGTGTGCAGCTTTGAGCGCTAGAAGTCACAAGGCTGCTCCAGCCTGTAGGCCCCAGTCATGTGCTGATTCATTCTGATTCATTCTAATTTATTCCATATCCCCTCCTGATTCATTCTACCTGAGTACTGTAGCTAGATGACTTGGAGCCACAGCTCTGGAGTCACTCAGACGTTTTATGAGTAATGGCTGAGGATGGACTACAACAGTTGCAAATAAAATATTATTTTTATTGCCACATTGCTAGTGACCGAATCATCTAGTAAATACATCTTACGGTATATGTGAGTTGAATGTTATCTCCCTTTAAATTCAAGCAAGGATGCTCTTTGAGTGTCGTCTGAAGTGGATTGAACAACAAACAGTGACAACAAGCAGATTGATCAGAAGCAGTTAGACTGGGTTCACACAGGCAGACCAATTCTGATCTTTTGACAATAATTGGGAGAAGAACTGATGTGAAAAGTTCTAATCTGATTTGTCAAAAGCCGAATTTGTGGAAAAAGAACAGAATTGGTCTGCCCTCTGCAAACACAGTCTTGCAGTGCTGCTTCAAGCAGCATAATAATGCAATATCAAACATAATCATTGATAATCATAGTAGCCTAGTTCTGCACCTCACTCTGTACCACATTACTGAGCTGTGTGAGTGGGTTTGATTGACACACACACACACACACACACACACACACACACACACACACACACACACACACACACATGCATTCAGAACACACACACATACTATACCCACAAATTTACCTCTTTCAGTGGGTTCATGGGCTTGGTGAAGATGGTCTGCCAGTAGGCCCAGGTAAACAAGATGAAGATAACATGATATGCCAGCAGGTAAACAACTGGAAATAGAAAGACATACATCTCACTGTGCAGCCAAGTCATCTGACTTTGAGAATAAAACACTATGCAGCCAAATCATCTCACTTCTACAAAAGCCCAACAAAGCTGCCCTGTTTCCCAATTACTTGAAGTCAATAAAGCTTTGATTTATTTTCCAAATTCTTTTAACTTCGATCAAAACACATTTTCCCTAAGAATCCCCAAATTAAACATTGTAGAGGTATTGGGACTGCCTGACTAACAGTTTACATATGACGTCAATATGACAAAGGGCTAGTTTTGGAACCTGACAGACCAGTGATAAGACTCAACCTCAAGGTTATCCATCAGTGCAACTCTCCTCACTAATAAGACAGACTACTACTGACAAATCATTTGTGTTCATCTGTATCACATTGTAGAGAAATCAATATGCATCAGGGCACTTACTTTTCTCTCCAACAATGTTGATGGATTCTGAGAAGAGAATGCGAGAAATGTGAACTCATGTCTCTGTCTTTAGATATGTCTAAAAGCCAAATGTACAAAATACATATGTAGCTAATCTCCAAATTGGTTTACTTGGCTTCAGTATCCTTGAAACCCACTTGTTTAATATCAGAAATACTGAATAGATGCATAGTGATATATGCATACAGAATAGATGCATAGTGATATAGACATACTGAATAGATGCATAGTGATATAGACATCCTGAATAGATGCATAGTGATATAGACATCCTGAATAGATGCATAGTGATATAGACATACTGAATAGATGTGAAGTGAAACAGACATCCTGGATAGATGCATAGTTGGATAGACATACTGAATAGATGCATAGTGATATAGACATACTGAATAGATGCATAGTGATGTAGACATACTGAATAGATGCATAGTGATATAGACATACTGAATAGATGCATAGTGATGTAGACATACTGAATAGATGCATAGTGCTGTAGACATACTGAATAGATGCATAGTGATGTAGACATACTGAATAGATGCATAGTGATGTAGACATACTGAATAGATGCATAGTGATATAGACATCCTGAATAGATGTGTAGTGAAACAGACATCCTGAATAGATGCATAGTTAGAAAGACATACTGAATATTTACATAGTGAAACATGCCGTAGCCCCAATGCCATCTGTAACTCCCCCAGCCTCCAAAAACTGAATGACCATCCTATCCAATAAATAAATGGCTGTACTGGATTTACATTTTGATATAATAAAGCATCAATGTGCACAAAACAACAGTGGTAGGGTGCTTAGTACAGCCTGTGTCAATGCTGACAGTGGCAGCTGCTCGGCGTGGAAGCAGGCAGGAGCCAGACAAAGCGGCTGACCTCATGGCTGGATCAACAGCCCTGTCCTCAGCAATCACTGCCCCAGCTCGGCCACCACACCGTGTAGCTTCATCCCACGTCAACATTGAGACACAGCATCCTACACGTCACAAATGAGCCCATAGGACCACTTCCCCGAACAGGGTTTTCCATCCATGTTCCTGGTGTGAGCAGACCGTATACAGTTGTGCTCAAAAGTTTGCATACCCTTTGGAGAATTGGTAACATATGTACCATTTGTAAAGCAAACATGAGCGAGCAGGCAAAACACGTCTTTTATTTCTTATGGGATTCACATTCAACTGGAGGTCATAACAGAACGGCCCAATCATAAAACAAAACATGGCAACATAGAAAAAAATGAACTGACCCCTGTTCAAAAGTCTGCATACCCTTAGTTCTGTTTTGCCCCCTTTAGCATCAATGACAGCGTGCAGTCTTTTGTAATAGTTGTCTATGAGGCCCCGAATTCTTGCAGGTGGTATAGCTGCTCATTAGTCTTGGCAAAATGCCTCCAGGTCATGCAAAGTCTTTGGTTGTCTTGCATGAACCGCATGTTGAGATCTCCCCAGAGTGACTCGATGATATTAAGGTCAGGAGACTGTGTTGGCCACTCCAGAACCTTTACCTTTTTCTGCTGTAACCACTGGAGGGTCAACTTGGCCTTGTGCTTAGGGTCATTGTCGTGCTGGAAAATCCAAGAGCGTCCCATGTGCAGCTTTCGTGCAGAAGAATGCAAATTGTCTGCCAATATTTTCTGAGAACATGCTGCATTCATCTCGCCGTCAATTTTCACAAGATTCCCCGTGCCTTTAGAGCTCACACACCCCCAAAACATCAGTGAGCCACCACCATGCTTCACTATAGGCCTTGTTGACCCCTCTCCAAACATAGCGCTTATGGTTGTGAGCTCTATTTTGGTCTCGTCATTCCAAATTACAGTGTGCCAGAGGCTGTGAGGTGTGTCGAGTTGTTGTCAGGCATATTGTAACCGGGCTTTTTTATGGCATTGGCGCAGTACAGGCTTCTCTCTGGCAACTCGACCATGCAGCTCATTTTTGTTCAAGTATCGTCGTATTGTGCTCCTTGAAACAACCACACCGTCTTTTTCCAGAGCAGCCTGTATTTCTCCTGAGGTTACCTGTGGGTTTTCCTTTGTATCCCGAACAATTCTTCTGGCAGTTTTGGCTGAAATCTTTCTTGGTCTACCTGACCTTGGCTTGGCATCAAGAGATCCCTGAATTTTCCACTTCTTAATAAATGATTGAACAGTACTGACTGGCATTTGCAAGGCTTTGAATATCTTTTTATATCCTTTTTCATCTTTATAAAGTTCCATTACCTTGTTACACAGGTCTTTTGACAATTATTTTCTGCTCCCCATGGCTCAGTATCTAGCCTGCTCTGTGCATCCACATGAGCTAAAAAAACTCATTGACTATTTATACACAGACACTAATTGCAATTTAAAAAGCCACAGGTGTGGGAAATTCACCTTTAATTGCCATTTTCACCAGTGTGTCAACCTGTGTGTCTGTAACAAGGCCAAACATTCAAGGGTATATAAACTTTTGATCAGGGCCATTTGGGTGATTTCTGTTATCATTATGATTTAAAAAGGAGTCAAACAACTATGAGATAATAAATGGCTTCAAATTATCACTATCCTTAAATAAAAGAAAACATTTTTCTGCATGATCAGTCATATTTTTGAAAATCAATGCCAAAATTTCACAATTTTTGACAGGGTATGCAAACTTATGAGCACAACTGTATATCGTGTTTCACTCTATACATGCTGACAGATATTTCCTCAGCCTCTGGTTAAACCAGCACAATAAGGCATAACCTGTCATGTGCACAAATTCCTCTACATATTCTTGGTATTAAATAACAACTAGAGAAATGAGAACCCTAGGGTGACCAAGTGGTCTACACATCACCTGCTGCCACATAGGATTTAATGCAGCCTACTGCGTTTTATGCAAAACTTTTTCTGTCACCATTTTACTGTCCACTATATTTATTATTATTATTAATTGAGAAATTAAACAACTGATATGTCAATGAATAGACATATATTTCAAACACCACACATGTACATAACATTCTGTCCCCTTCAAAAGACCCTGCAGACATTTTTTAAGATACAGTTTGGGGATTTAATGGGGGGAAACTGGGTCAGGAAGAGATTGCTTGGGGTGAACTAAGTGAGTCAGACAATGGGATTAGCAGAAGTAGAAGGATCAGCTGACGATACACTCCTACAATTACCTCTGGACCTCATCACACCACGCTAGCCACAGGCAGCAACAGTTCTACGGTAGGCCAATCTGACAGAAAACCACAATAACATATTATCAACCTTTTCTCATTTTACAGTAAATATCAAACTATCACCATTAATTTGAATGCATCTGTAGCTCTGTTGTCCTGGTCATGTGGTCAAACTCCAGGGAACCAGTCAGAGAGGTCTTACCTCTGGTGTAGGGTACGATTTTGACTAACTGTTTGACTCTGTGAAAACTACAGGATATGACTGGGCCGGCTGGGAGGGGAACTGTCATGGCTGCAACATTTTCCTTGAGACACCATAGCGCAGCGTTGTAGAATTAGGGCAAAATGCCAAATACATGGCCAAAACAGGTAATTATTCAACCTTCATGAAATGTTCACTCAGCATCAGCTGACAATGTTGTTCTTACAGCTAATAGACAACACTGAAAACAATGTGTTTGCCAAAGAGAATTGCAAAGGGTTGGGCAATAGACTGATGATAGTGCATACAGTAAGCTACATTCAGTCACAGCAACAACAAAAAAACTGTATTTTGCACCCCCACTCTTTCAATCCAAAACCATTTGCATGAAATGCTTCTTGGTAAAAGCAGAGTCCATTCGCTGAGGAAATGGCTTCTGCTGTCTGTGGTAACCTGACATGCTGCCAAGTACAGCATGGGCTAACCCCGGTTTCTCAAACACAGAGCTCTTCACCTCAGGGAAAAAAAGATCACTATTCAAGTCAATTCAATATTTAGTGTTTAAAGATTTTGCACTACTAATACAAGAACATAATGGATCATGACAGAGCACTATGCAATGGTAGTACACATCCATACAATATACACATATAGGCAAAGGATAGTAGAGGCCACTAATCTGTCAAACACACCCTTGTGAGGTGATTCTTCATTCTCAGCTAGAGGGGCCTTCTTTTTTATGGTCATCAAAATGTCAAAACGGACGACAACTTGGATGATTTACAGACGCTCCAAGTTGATATAGTGTCTTACTGCGTGTTCCCTTTACAGTGGTTTGGTTTAGCCACAAGAAATAAATCGTCCAATCATTTAGGTATAGACCATTCTTTAAGATAAAGACATTGGCATTATTTTTGAAAGATGTTAAAACTCAGCACTTACATTAACAATCAATATTTGCATGTGTTTTATTTTAATTTTGTTTTGCAATCTATTGCTGTGACTCAACAGTTTTTATATAAGCCTTCCAAACATTCATGAACATGGGTCTAGAATTACGTTGTATTTTATGATGATTCAAACTGGGTTGTCAATATTCAAAGCGTAAACAAATTGTTCTGCGTCCAATATCTGGCTTGAGCAAAATTCCAAACACATGGCCACATCATTTATAAAGGTGCAAGGCTACTACAGCATCCTGTAAGCATTCCAACCCATACCGTTCCAACAGAATCCTTACCTATGCAGAGCTGTACAACATACGCGTAGTAGGACCAAGCCACTATGAGGTTGATAAAAAGAACTGGAATCCAATACAAAACTGTCTGACAGCTTCTTTTGATACTACGAGAGCCTGACGGCGCCATATTCTATTTAGAAAACATTTGTTTGACGTCAAGTTTATTTTATATGTCACTGCATTTCTACCCATAAATCGCGTCTGATCGACATCCCTGAACGTAGCTCTCCTTTTCTACCGCCTCCCCTCGTTCCTCTTTGCGCTGAAACATTTTCAGCACCACCCCTTTTCGGCTAAGTTACCATGACGTTCGCGGGATGCTGCAAACCCATTTTCATTATTTGGAGTGAGCCTCTGGCCGCAGATGCTAAGAACATTCCAATCCCACTGTTGTTGATTTCAATGTTATCTTGACGTAGATTTTGCTTCGGTGAAAGTAGATAATGGTGCCTAAATAATGAAAACTTATGCTTAGGCTAAATATGATGTGCCTTTTGGTACAATTGCCCATACTGACAATTGGTTGACATATTTTTTTCTTTATATTTCAATATAGTACACAGGCCTGTAAATAGGGTAATAGGGCTAATATGTGTCTGCTCCACATTACTGAGGACTGTGTGACATAGATGCCAATGTATAGCTGCTCTGTTTCACATTACTGAGGACTGTGTGACATCGATGCCAATGTATATCTGCTCTGTTTCACTTTACTGAGAAAGGTGTGACACAGTCAGCTGTTAATTAGCTGACTTCACTTGTGTGAAAACCAAATTTCTGAGGTCAGGGGTTATAAAACTGTGTGTGTGTGTGTGTGTGTGTGTTTCTAACTATATTATGGGGACAATTAACCACAAACTGGTTAAATTGGAAATATTAGACAAATGGGGAGTTTTTCCTCTTCCTGTTTTGAAAGGGGCATTTTTTTGCTTAAGTGTTTAGTTTAGGGCAAAAAATACATTTGGGATAAGGTTAGACATTAGGGCTAGGTTAAGTTTATGCAAACATTATAGGTTATTGAGGTTAAGGTTATGATTAAAGTTAGGGTTAAGTTAAGGTTAGGATTAGTAAAAGTGTAATTTAAAGACAGTCAACTTTGGTGACACCATTTAAAAAACTAAGTAAACGTGTGTGTGACTGTGTGTGTGGACTGCGTGCGTGCGCGTGCGTGTGTGTGTGTGTGTAAATTCCTGAACAAAATCACACAATGATATTGACTTTATTTAAATCTTTATTCACCACATCAATGTGATAGCCTGCAATAGCCTGTGAAATCCATCTCATCATCTAAATGTAGTTGTGTAGATGACAACCTTGCCATTCACATGACTTCCAAACATCACTGAAAAGAGGTAGACTATGAGGAAATGTGGAATATTCACATTAGGCTACTTGCACAAATGGCTTGCGTACATCATGCAAAGGGAGTAGGCTAAGTAAACAGATACATTTGCGTGATTTCATATGAAACATATTACATTATATTGGGAGATACTGGCACTAGCTAACCAAGTATGTATTCACACAGAAAAAAACACTAGGTAACTATCACATCAGACCAGAACTACAGTCTTTAAAAAAATTTTGAAAATGCATATACAACATATTTGACTTTTGAAAGGATTGAGTTAGTACATGTCATGGTGGCACACAGTAGAACAAGGTCATCCTGGGTAACCACCTGAGGGAGAAAAACACACACCTCTGAACAAAATGTCATTTCAAGTTACTCCAATATTTTATCTCGACTTTTTTCTCATAAAGTTGTAATTGTATAGATCCCTGTCAGTAGGCTGAATATGAAAATAGTATATACAGTTAGTATACATTAAGTCTCTCCATTACATCAGAGTGAAACCTTGATTATTATAAATTATTAATAGGGTTAGCTGCCACTGTTTACACAATGAATCCCAGTGATAAAATCCCGATTTGGGGTATCTCCGAGAGTTATTTGAGAATGAGCTGCAGCAGGAAGCCGTGTGAACAGAACACAAGAGGGATGCAGTGCTCCCCAGTGTAAGCTAATCTGTGCAGTGAGCTGTAGACAGCCTTGGAGAAAGTATGTTAGCAATGCACCCAGTGTACAGGCAGATTATCAGGCTTGGTACTGGGAGGGAATCACATTAGACCATACTACACACAGCTATAGCCCGCTGGCCACAAAGCAAACAGGGATCTCCATTTCTGGGACTTAATGAGCTAAACAAACACATGAACACTGTAAATGGTGAATAAATAATGTACACTGACAGATTAATAAGCAGGTCAATAAATAATGAATTCTCTCTGAGTGAGTAAATCTGCCGTAACAACATATTTGAGTTTACAGTGACACTACCAGGTCCTGTGACCAGGAAAGGGTTACACGAGTGCTGGTTTTCAGCATTTCAAAAAAACTGGTAGAAAAATACTATTAGAGTGACTTAAAGGTATATCATCGCCATTACAGCGCTACATAGCACATAATGTTCATTTCCATAAGTAACAGACTGACAGCTTCACAGCAAGTTTAAGACTTCAGGTACTGGCTTACTATTAGGGTCGTCAGATTAACTTTGTTTTGTCACATCGTTATTAACGTGAAAACATTTCCAGTAGCATCCAACTAGACCTAGGTGGGTAGAGTGGTATTTCATATAATTTCTGATTTTTTTAGACTACTACAGAGACTGCCATGTGAATACTATGTCCTTCTCTCATCTTCACATTGATAAAGGAATGAGCTGTAGGTGCCGTTCATTTGAGGGATCTTTGGTGCATTCTTGTCTACCACCAACAGCACCTTTATACCAAGTTAAATTCTGGGTATATGTAAATGTACTTAGCGATTACAAGGGATTCTGATTCATGGATAGGGGTAGTCTATCCAGATATGGGGGTGCCGGATATTCATCTGGTGATCTGCAGAAAAAAAGGAACTTATTATGCAATACATTAAAGGACAACTACTAGAGAAAAATCATAACATGATTTTAATATATCATAACACAAAAATAGCCTCATGTACACTAGATGGACCAGAGTATTTTCAGGTCAGATTGGGTTCAGGAAAGACTCCTATATACAGTAAACAACAGATGACTGACAGAGGAAGTGCAATGTTTTTATAACCACTGTGCCATTTTTGTACTATCTAAATTCCTTTTTACCACAGCCACGTTTACCCATTATTTCAATTATATTTGAACTGACCAAAGCCCTGTAAAAAATATACAGTCTATACAAAAACTATTTGGGAAGAATTACCATGCTAGCTGTTCCTTCAAACCTCCTGTCATTGTACTAATGCTAGTTAACATTGGCTCAAAAAACAACCAAAAACGTCCCTTATACTGGATGCAGACACCTAAAAAAGTTCATCTGACTCTAGAAAAATATATATAAAATGAATGGAGTCACTACAGTGTCTGGATAACAGTGCCTGCTACATTATGTAAATATATATAATGGCTCCAACATATTCACACCCCTTTGACTATTCCACATTTTTTTGTGTTACAGTATAAACATGAAAACAAAATGGATTTAATGGATATTTTGCCACTGATGAACACAAAAAGTCTGAAATGTCAAAGCATAAAATTAAATCTACAAATCTTTCTAAATTAATTACAAATATAAAAGTGTCTTTACACAAAATTGACAAAAGGGGGTGAATACTTACACAATCAATTATTTTCTGTTTGGTATTTGTAATAAATGTAGATATTACATAACAAAGCCACTGTGAATGGCAGTGTAACTGCCAAGAAACTATCCCTTTAAAGTAGACATACAAATAAATACTTTAATTCATGTGAAATATTACATTGAAAGACTGCAGCGTTCCATTCAACCCTGTGGAGGACTGCTCCTCCTAAGGAGTACCAATAGATGTGGTAAAGAGGTCAATGGAATGCAGACGATGGGGGACAGCAAAAGGACACCATCATTGGTGCGCCATCAAACATTTCAATCTAACAGTAAGTGGATATTGGTCAAATCCATCATGATTTATTTTTAACAAAAAAAATGTGGTTAGGTCCAGGGTGATTATGCAGTTATCTATCGGTTTTTGCCACATAACATTAAGTAGTTCCCTTTTCAGCTTCATGAGAAGTGATGGCTAAATGTTAACTCGTGTTCATGAAGTGCTAAATGTTAACTTGTGTTCATGAAGTGCTAAATGTTAACTCGTGTTCATGAAGTGCTAAATGTTAACTCGTGTTCAATTAAGCAGGCTGGTTGTCAAGCTAGTACACAGACATTGTTTGTGAAGGTCAAAGGCGTTTTTACCGAAACAATGTAAATGCCATGGGGGAAAACACAAGGAAAAGATGCCGAATGTCATCCCATTTAGCGGACTTGAGAAACCCTATTGGGGGATTTTTACATTGAATACACAATGATGGATTTTACAGATATCCATTTGTGAGATATGATATGCATTTTAAATTGTCCTTCTGTCTTCCTGGGTCTGCGTTCCATTGACCTCTTTACCTCACCAATAGTGCACAGTAACTTCACTATGTAAATCAGTGTCATACACTCATCTGTGACAATTAACCCTGACTTGAATGGCCAGATTAGGCTACAGAAAACAGAATTTGCAATGTATTTATTTAATGGTTACATCCTAAAAAGCACCCCATTCCCTACATGGTGCACCAAAAAGGAAATAGTGAGTGATTTAGCATGCTACATCTACTGTAAGCTGTCTATATCATACACCTGGAGACAAGATGTTTTGAACCTTTGGCCCTGCGTTAAAACATGTAGGTCCGGTCGGATGGTAAATTGACCCAGTGCCAGCCTTTTGTTGTTCCATCACGTTGTTTGAGCAGTTTGGTGTGTTTCCTTTGAAACATTCATACAGGTTTAAACCTCTCATGTATGCAGAGTTAAGCTGGTGTCTGGTAGCAGTTGATCAGGCGTTAATATTACAGTGTAACTTGATGCTGAGGGCTAGCAGAGTTAGAGTGGACCTCAAATACAACTCAGGAGGCGACTTAACATACCACAGCACCAAGGGACTAGTGTATGTATTTATTTCATTAAAAAAGAAGGTCCTTTGAAGATAGGCCTGAAACTGAGACCCTCATGCTGTGTTATGGTGGCATCTATATCTCAGAAGCAATGGAGCATTAACTGTAACTCTGAACGTTCAGTCCTAGAGTGGCATTGTGGATTAAACACAGAAGCATACCTATCTGCCGGATGAGATCTCTTTCTTCAGACAAGACTTGAAAGAAGTGAATTTCTTTTTATCATCCACTCTAAAAGCCTGAGAGAGGGGGAGAGAGAGAGAGTAAAATATATATAACAGTGAAACATACAATTGTCAGTTTTGGCCACTAAGCGGCAGCAAAACTTCAGAAGAAATTGAAACAAAAATCCAGCAATAACAACCAAGATGTTATTGACTCAAACACCATGAATCAATATAAAACAAATAATTAACATAAAAATATGAAAAATATGTTTTTATTCATGACATTGCTAGTGTCTCAGTGTGTTGGTTGTCCAGGTGGCCTGCACATAGTTCAGTTGCCTTGAGAGATTCCACATTAGGAGTGTATACTCCAGACAGGCAGAAAAAAGTGGGTCTATGTGACCAGACTCCTACTGTGGAGAACACAGGAGTGGGCTTCTGGACGGCTGGGTGGCTTTACTCCACCTTAATCCCACAGGGCCTCCTTCTCTCAAGTTCATGGAGGTTGGGGGAGGGAGGGGCTGCAGAACTGGGCCAACCTTAACCTGTCCTGTCCCCCACCTTACCCTCCCTCCCTGTCCCCATCCTTACCCTCCCTCCCTACCTGTCCCCCACCTCACCCTCCCTCCCTGTCCCCCACCTTACCCTCCCTCCCTGTC
>JACXGI010002794.1:0-43451 GCA_016801175.1 Esox masquinongy | reverse complement strand
GTCAGCTTCAGACCCGTGGCCACGTAGACCGCCCGTGCAAACTCATCTAAAAGGAAATGTTTCCTGCTGTTAGGGACACTAAGGTGGATCACTTCCACAGTACGAAATAACCAAACATTTCTCCAGACCCTCATGGAGTCACCAGGAGTGCACTACATAGATAACAGGGTACCATTTGGGACACAAGGTGTGTCAATAGTGAAACAAGATGGTTTATCCACGCCCATGGATTCCAGAAGTCAAACCACTGAATTAATGAGTGGAACTAACCTTGGCCAATTGAACGATTGGCAAAGTTGTACATTTGCATGGCTATAGCAAAATCCTCCAGGTTGTTCATGAATTGAAAGAAGGATCTGAACTCATCAAAGGTGATTCCCTACAAGAGGAACAATGGAAAAGTCAAATCATAGTAGAGCTAACAGTCAAATTAATGGAAATTTGTAATTAGAAAGGCAGAAAAACATTTCTAAACTTAAATAAATCCAAACTGAAAAAGATTGACTGTAACATTTAATTGGAAAAGTAAAAAGAATAATATCACAGAGGATAAATGTATGTTAGAAATGATACAGGAATGACACTTAATGCTAACAACTGGATGTCCCCATCAGAAAGCCAGAGGGGTCCAGCCAGATAATGCAACAGCACGACATATAATCTAGTCCACTTAAACCAGAGGAAGCCTTTAGTGTCCCCGGGACCTTGAACACATCACGCAGATAACAGATCCAAAGGCAGGAAAATGACTAAGCCAAACAGACTGAGTAGACATGACTGGGATTTCCCCCCTGGTTGGGACACACTGAGCTGTCAGGCAAGAGGGGCGTTGTAAGCTTTTGGGCAAAAGGTCAGCGCGTTTGCAGACTTTTCTGAAGCAGATACATCTAACACTTACATAAACAAAAATAAAAAGGGGACTGATTCCTAAACATCTCAGGGCTGGCAGATGAGTCAAACAGAGGCCCTATTGAAGTCCACTCAACCATGCCACTGCTACGAGGATGTCCTAGAACTCCCTCCCTCCAGGGCCCTCCAAAATCACCAACAAACTGAGCCTAACAAATGAACTAATGAGTCATTTGTGACGCTTTGCTTTTTTAACAAGGCAAGCTCTATAAAATATCTCTTAACCTAATGATAAGACCCACTTGATTATCAATGGCGATCTAGCAACAGGGTACTCAGCCGAAAGGCTGCTCTCCTCTTTATGTGCGGGTCAGTGTGACGAAGGAGACAAACTAAAACTTAAAATGTGAAAGTTTCACTCAGCGACTAACTCATGGTTGACTTCACAGCAAGTGACAAACAACAGAGGGGAACGTTTCAGAACTATATGGTTAGATAGTATTTCCACATTAATCATTTCAGCGATACCACAGAACAGAAATTATGCAATGAATTCCATTCCATATGGCTGTATTACAGTACTACATTTGTTTTGACAACCTGGTCACCTGACACCTTATCGAGACTCAGTTCAATGTAAAACACGTAACATTAAATCATCCTCGTCCAAATCCATATTAAAAAATAATAAAATCTGGAAAAATGTGAATAATTATTTTATTACACATGACTAAATTCATTTGACACTTCCAAACTAGAAATGAAATACGTGCATGGTCACGGTGTCTGGAACAAAAAGGACATATGGGTATTCAGGTTGAGCCGCCGTGGGGGCAAGGAGGTGAAAATGAGTCGAGGGCAAAGGGCTGAGGGGGTGTTTGGGTGGGTGGGGAAGTGGGGGGTGTGGGGGGTTTAAGTGAAGCTGTGGGGAGGTCTGTGGGAGGTTTAGGTATATGGGTGGGGGATGGAGGTAGTTTGAGGTGGAACGAGCTGAATGGCTGTAGGGTGTTTGAGTATGTTAGCATAACACAACGACTATATTCATAGTCCCAATTACCTTCTCATCTGTAATGCTCTTGCGGACATTGTCCAGGTACCCTGCAATGTCATCTACATTGGTGAAACGCAACAGGATGCGGGCAAAGTCCTCCTCACTGATGATAGGCAGACCCTTAGAATAGGACAGGAACTCAATCTCAAGAACCTCTGTCTGCAAGTTATCCATGAATCTGAGTGACGGTGGAGGAAAACAGAGGTAGAGAGTGAGACAGGTTGTGAGAAAGAGAGGTGGAGAGAGAGAGAGGGAGGAGGAGAGGTAGACAGACAGGTGTAGAGGGGGACAGAAGTAGAGAGAGAAAGAGGTATTAATGAACAGGACTGAGTAGACAGGATTGGGTGGGTGCCTAACTCCAGCTACTAACATTAGTCAGGATGACTACGAGTTGTTAGAATGTCTGTAGAAGTGGTTTTGATTGGACCTGATATTGGACCCAGTAAAAGGCAGATCCAGTATGTCACCTGGTCCATTTACCTGTAAAAATCATCAAAGCCCAACTCTGCCTTTCCCTTTTTCCCAAAGAAATGCACCAACAGTGTTGTGTCAGTCATATTTTCATCCATACTCTGAAAGGAAAAACAAACAGGATTCAGTCTGACTTCCATTCCTCATAAAGAAATTGACCACTTATGCAGGAGAACTATGGATCTACAAGGACCCAATCATCCAAAAATATGTTTCACACACACAGATGGACATGCTTGCTGGTATATGCATGCAAGTGCCACACATCGAGCTCTTGAACGACACGAATGCAGACATCCAATCACTTTAATACCATATTAAAGTAATTGTTCGTTTTGTAAATGTACAGTAATTCAGTCATTTGAAAATGTTTATATCTCATTACATAACATGTGGGGTGACCAACAATCGAGTTTCCAGCAGGGAAAAGGTGGTGGTACAGAAGTGCTAAGCCAAATCCCCTGGAAACATGCTCCCCACACTAACAGTTCCTACTGGTGCAGGGCATTTCTAACCCAGGACAGGATACTTCCAGAATAATATAAACCACAAAAAAGTTTATCATCCGGAACAAAATGAATTCATATCAAGTATCATGTGGATTTAAGAAAGAAAACATGACACAGCTCCAAGGGAACCCCAAAATATTCTACAGGATAAATAGCAAAGGGACACATCTGAAAACAAGACTTGGTACCTCTAGGTCAGAAAAGAGAGCTTGGCTTGCCCCCTTCCTTAGAACATCCCAAATGCCCCGGGGCTCTAAGTGCTGAGCCTCTGTTCTAAGGACCTGTGTGGAGGCAGAGTAATGGAGGCAGAGCTGTTAGAAGACCCATCACATCTGGGACACATTAGGAGAATAAGCATCAGGCATTAAGATTAACCATACGTAACAAACACGCTGGGGGATGGACGGACAGACACATACACCGTATCTAAAACAGCCTACTGATTTGAACTAGCCCTTGGAGTGACAACAGACAAACAGCTCTCTGACATCCAAACACCCGGACAGGCAGCTACAGACAGACAGACAGGCAGTCAAACAGCAGTGCTGAGAAGTCCTCACTGCAGGTACGACAATCACGTATCAGCAAAGTCTGTGCAACACTGAAAAAGACTCCACCATCCATGACGCTCTGTGCTCTGCTCTGCAGTGGAGCATGCAGCCTTCTGGCGAGGAATTCAGCCAAGACAGCTGCATATGTCCAAGACACATGGGGCTGAATGGTAATTCATGCCAGCTTTACGGTGGAAGTGGATCCTCCCAATACATCATCATTTGATACATCGCTGCCAGCTGAATGCAGGTTACATTGTACCTTAACTCCTCGTTTGAGAGATGAGATCATATTGTGAATAAACAAACGTTTCAGTGATATCTCTTCGTCATTGTTTTGTAGCTACCGGCCCAACCTACCATGTCCCAGAGGAGGATGGCAGTTACACCCTATCAATGGGTAGAGGGTTGCCACTCTTATTCAGTCATGGGCATGTGAAACCGTTCAATGGATTTGAAGCATACAAAGATTCTTTCATATGGTGCATCCCAAAGTCTATATAGCAGTATAAAGTCTCGTTTTCCTCAAGTTATTGTTATGGCTGGACTATAGAGATGTCAAATAAACAATGATTGTCAACAGTCTGACAAATACTTAGTCACTAAGGTTATGCAACCGCTGACTCCTTTAATTTTGCGGTGTTGTTAATGTGATCACGTAGCCTGGCCGTCACTATGTGTATGTTGCAACAGGACTGTACAAATCCTACTGTTGCCATTCAATAATGTTTTATCTCTAAGAACGTTCTTGGGTATCATGAAAACAAAGATTGACAGGGAGAAAGGTTTTCCATCTACTTCAGAGGGCCAACGTCTGCATTCAATGACAGGTGAGCAAAACACTGTTGACAAGTGCAGTCATCCCTGTTTGGCCTGGTTCTCAATGCATCCCATGTTTCAACATCGCCTTGTTCAAAGACAACACCAACAGCAGCCAATCAGTGAAGGCCATATCCTCTCAAACACATGTTATCGAGTGTCTTGTATTATTTCATAATATTTCTTTGTCATATTTTTTCCCCCATCTTCCATGCCTGGTGGGGGAATGAGTGTTTAAGACAGCAGATAAAACACGTATCTTCCTTTGCGCTTCATCGCTCTTCACCAGACAGAGATTTATGATATGATCCCACAGCTAATTACGGATCAGCCTTTAATGTACCGCCAATCTATCCCCATCTCAGCCCATGAAAAGAGCCTGATATGCTTGTATTTAGAATAAACCGGCTGGGAAAAGCCCAACCGCAGGTTTCAAGACATGCCTATCATGTCAAGTCAAAGAAAATGACTTTTGAACCTTTTGCTGGTAGGACACCTTGAGGGATGCATAACAAATCAAAACAAAAAGACACACCTTAGGCCAACATCTCTTCAAACAACCATCTGAAAAGCCCTGGATTTTCTCCCTGCTCCCTAGCACCTTGTCTCTGTGCGTAGAGACATTCATTCAAGCAGGTCTAGCTCAACCGCTCTGACTGACTGGCACAGCGTTCAGCATGGTCAAGCCCAACACAAAAGGTAATCTGAGCCCGAATACCACTTTTCAAGAAACTGTAAAAATAAAACATGGGGGTCCGGGAAGACTGTCATTGTTCAGGTGAGGGCCTTTTGAAGACAGACCTCTGGGTCCACAGCTCAGCCGGCCACTCTGACAGACAGCTGGCTGGCACATAAATCATCAGCTCTGCTGGGGCAGTCCAGGTCCCCGCCCTCCTTCACCTCTCCTTCCAGCACCCCACACCCAGACCAGGCATGTCTCTGACAGACAGGCTGCAACCCAAACGGCACTCTATTCCTGATCTAGCCCACTAGGCACACCGGCACTGGGTCAAAGGTAGTGCACAGTACAGAGAATAGGGTGTTACTTAGGACAGAGGTGTGCCCATTAGGACTGTATTGTCCTGGTTACCTCTGCACATAGCTAACCCACACATGAGAAGGCCAAGGCACAGTAATACCACCAACGCATTAAGTACGGAATGGCTTTTGTGGTTTCATGCCCATTAGCACACTTGGATCCACAAGTAGCTACAGTAGATTCCTTGAATTTTTCACAAGCGAAGGCTACATGCAATAGGCTAGCCGACAGGAAAACACTGAACAGAAAAGTAGAGATTTTCTGGGGAAGGGGAAAATACATACTCTCTGTGCACGGGACTCCCGGTTCCCATACAGTTGCAGGCTCTATAAAATGCAGCGTAAAAATGGATGCAGGCATGCAAGAGATAAAACTTAGATGTTAGAGATAGAAGAAGGAACCATGTAAGAACAGGCAGGGAAGAGAGTCCAGTGTGATCAGTTCAAAGGTGTCCACAACACTACAGGGCAGTACACAAGAAAAAAACATTTCGTAGTCTACAATCTAAATCATTTATCTTCATTTTTATGTGAAACGTTCCCAAAATGTGGCGTACACGAGTGGACTTGATCCATTGAATCAGACCAGTCCTGTAGTCATATTGATGTGATAAGAGCCAAATCAGACAATCTGCCCTATCATTAGAATCACATCCTGGTGTTTACATCTACCTGCATACTGTGGGACTAAACTGCACAGATGAAAGCCTAAAGCCTTTTCCCCTCTTTACCTACCACATCCATCTTCTCTACCTGCTCTATCTACAGACATCCTCTGACATCCAATTTCCTGCTGAACAACAGAACGTTTTTAAAATATTGTTACAAACTTTAAAAGTATAATGGGTAAATATTGGTCTTACTATAGTATATACACTCATTAGTGGAAAATGCCAAAAGAACTGCTTCTACTTACCAGCTTGTCTGATCTTGGTGCCCCATCCGCACCAACTTTGCGATCCTTTTTCTTACGAAAGATTTCCTCAAGCTTTTTAGACAGAAGATGTTCAGGTGTTATTTAGATATTCCTGACCGAGCACAGGAACTATTCTTCTAATTAAAACCTTTGGATAACTACACACCACCAAGAACTCCCGTTTGTCCACCATCTCATTTCCATCTGCATCAAACATGTTGAAGGCTATCTTAAATCCAGCGTGAGGCTCTGAGAATTGACGCAGAAAGGAGATGAGACCAAGGTGACATTCATGACATGATTCAACCATCATTTAAACATCTAAAAAAAAATACAAATATAATCAACATACTTACTTGTTAAAATACAAAGCAGGAAGAGATACTCTGTGTAACCAATGATGCCTGAAATAAAACAAACATATGTATACAGTATTTTCTTTACCTTAATGGATAAAACTGCATTCAGAAAGCTGATAATATTACATAAAATCCTGAGTCCAGCAGCTCATATTAGCTTTTATCAGATGTTGAAAGTCATGCCCTAATACTTCAGATGAAGACAAGATCCTAACAAAAAGTCCACACCTTTAGACAACAACTAATTTTCTCTTTAATATTGACAACATGTTAAATGTTGCCTCTTATTTCATTACTGGCATAATTTTCTTTACAAAAACAGAGACTTTACCACATGAGTGACCTATCTAGACACAAACCCAAACAAGAGCGTCCTCTGTTTGGATAACAAGGTGTAAGACATTCTCAACTGATCTGTCACTGATTGTGGGAGCCTGATTTGGGTTGGTGTTGTTCTTTGTGTTCTGCTTTGTTGTGTGACACTGCTGAGACGAGAAGAGTAACTGTCAGGCCCATCTCAGCGGACTCAAGAGGGTTGTCTTGCTGCCTTTGAAAGCATTCCCAAGCTTTTGTTTGCAGCCGAAGTAACTCCAGCACAGTTTTAAGTGACTGCTCTGGGTGTTATGGGAAAGGAAATCAGGTATGGCTTTCGCTCCCAGGAGAAAGGCCACTTAGGAGTGGGAAAAATACTATGAATGGACAACTGTCCATTCATAGTGGACAGTGTTCTGGTCCTCTAATCTTTACTCCTGTAATATCTGTGCATTGTCTTATGGATTGATATGTTGCTTTATATAGAGCACAAAAATTAGTGCAGATATTGGACAGCCTTGTTTCGTGCATCTATCTAAGTGTATTTTGTCCATTTACCAATAAAAAATGACATGACATGGCTAAGTTGACTGTGTCAAAAAAGTATTAAAAAATGTATAATTGAAAGTTTGGCTCTAAATTCTTCACTGAGGCAACCAGCGTCTTGGCTAAAATGTCTGATTTTTAAAGTTAATAATGCCTTGGCCCTAGGACCAGTGGAAGCAAATCAAAGGTCCACCACCATAGTTTATTATATGTATGAGGATATTTCATATGCATTGTTAAACCCACCGCTTATGTGTTTGCTATTTTCATAAAGGTCAATAACCATGTCTCTTTTCAGAGGGTAGTTATCTGCATTTCCTCATGGTGATGGATGACAAATTGATTTTGCCCAAGTCAAACAGGAAGCTGTGGAGAATGCGACTTCTGTGTAACACTACAATTCCACTATTGCTGCAGATATACTGTATTATGAGCACTTCCTTCCTAGAATGCATGAATTCTACATAATGCCTCTATAAAGAAAAATTAAAAGCGAAAACTATTAAAATTCTGTGGGGAAATCCAGTGGCAATAATTGTGCTGGGAAAAGTCATTCTATGGCAAGAATTATCCTGGGAAAAGTTTAAATAATGTTTAAAACACATCTTCCATCACATCTTCCATTACAAATGTTGTAGCAAAAGCAAACAAACAGAATCCAGGCTATCACTTAAAATACAAACTTGTATTGGAATGGACCAACATCACCAGTGACATCCACAACAGGGAAGAAGAACAGCAGCAATCGGCTTGAATCTTGACATCATATATTAACCAGTTACTGACAGAACCCAACTAAATATAAGACCGAGATTACCGAACAAAAAAAGACACAAGGGAAGGAGAACAACACCCCAGGGTCAAAACAGAGGACACCGGATTAGTTAAGCTAATTATACGTTCCTATTAAATTGTACTTAATTTAATACTGACGGGTTGACCACCAAAAAAGTCACAAAGACCCTGGTGCACCTCTCTGTTAAAAACCTGTAGGATTTTGAAATGACTAGAGATCCATGGCTCCAAGTACATATTAAGCTTAAACGGTTAAGAGGAAAGAAATCTTTAAGATTCCGGCCCTATGTCCCCAATACCACACACGCCTTCACTCAGAGAGAGAAAGCCTCCCTCCCAAACCTTTCTGACCACTGAACTCAAGTAGATGTTTTCAGACAATACAAAGAATTCCTCAGAAACACTTCATATAGAGTGGCAGACCCGGAGATGTAATCCAACGCCATTCTTAGGATTCATAATGTCCATTGTGATCTGGGGGTGGCCAGTGGAACATGCCTCAACATAACTGGGTTCAAACAGCTCCTCTGCTTCTCTAAAGCAACGCTTTGTTCACAGATCAATCCAGTCTTTTTTTGCCCTGCAAAGCTACCACGTTTAACAGCAGTATTAAAAGCCCCAGATCCCAGCGTTGGCACTTAGCTAAAGCAACAGATGAGAGGGAAGGGAAAACATGGAGATCTAGCAGAGTGTTAAAACTCAGGAGGCGATGTGAACTTTCACAGAGTAGGAGAAGGAAAGGGTCAATAAACAAAGCAATATTAAAGAACACAGAGATACGTTGACCAGTCATTTCTTCAGCTTACAAATGTTTAGAAAATAGAAATACAGGACATTCTCAATAGCTGGTCATTCTATCACAAATGTACTGTCCATGGTATTAATGCTCATCAGTGCTGACTGGCACATCCTATATAGGGGATCTTTTTATCTCCTTTATATGTAAGGCTACCTGAGAGCAATTTGACAACACGACTAGATTATTGGAAAGATTAGATAGCGTTTACTGCGTGTACGCTTTTCAGAATTGATCTGATTATGTGGAAGCAGAAATAATTCTGTTAGAATTACCTCGATGTCGTAGGTTCCTGAATAAATTGGACGATCCTTTAAAAACTGGAGGGGTATCAGCCAGCATCTGCTCCAACTCCTTCAACAATGGAAGAAAAACCCAAATGCATTAGTGTACATTGATTATTCCCTAAGAGGAGAAAAGCAGGGATCTATTTCAACAACATTTTCTCATTTGTCTATGTAGAGCTATAATCCCAAAACCTCCCACCTGTTTAGTGAGAGACTTCCAAATCCTCTTTTCTAAAAAGAAAAGGAAAGTACTGTTCAGAATTCATTAACTTAAGAATATTATTCATGGTGAAAAACAAAATAAGAACAATTATCAACAAAACATGCCCTAAACAAGCCTATTATTGATGAAATGACGGAGGGGGGAAAAAAAGTGAAAACAAGCTGTGATGTTTAAGGAAGGACAGCTGTGCAGAAACATGAGCATCATATCTCCGGGAACACATTCCAATACTCCATAAAAAACCTGGCCAGAAGATAAGGTGTTGGCCTCATAAAAATACCTCCTGGCTAGGTGACTCACGTGACTTTATCACAGCGGAGGGATACTAACCGTGACAATGACCTGTTTCTGATGGAGGAAGGAACAATAATGACCCTTTTCTGTAGGTTTCTCCCACCAAGGTGAGGTGTCTTACAGTTGAAGATAAGGGATAACCCTCAATGTGTATTTATTCTCCTGAAAAGTTCCCTCACGCCAAGAATAGGAAGGTATTGAGATAAGGATGACCTGAGTAAAGATACATTAAACATTTGCTGGACCAACATAGAAAAGGACACATAACTCACCAAGATGGTCTAGCACCAGATTTTACTTCACATTTAAGTTATTTAGCAGACACACTTTTCCGGAACAACTTATATAAGAGTGAACACGTCATTTTTTTCTAACTTTTTTTGTACTGGGCCACCACAATGAATCAAGCCCAGTACCCAGGTGCTCTTCCAAAATCACAGCTCACTTAGCCTTTGAAGTTTAGATTTTTGCAGGCTTGATTGAAAAGTTGATGAAGAAACCCTGAGAAAACGATGTGAAGTAATGCTGTGTCCTTACCGAAAAACAGACAGATCAACACAGACTATGAACTCTTCCATCAGACATCCATCATTCTCTGACAATGGGGAACAGAGTTATACTGGTGCCTTTCCCAACAGACAGTCAGCCTTTTAGCCTCAGTGTATGAATACATTGGGTCAGGGCTTATTTGCAGTTGGTGGCGGACTGGCTGGCTGGTGCATTGAAGAGAAAAAAAATAATTTAAATCACTAGAAAAGAGAGACCATTTACCTTGGCAGAATTAAAAGCAATACTATTTCATTCAAATAGGCCATTGCTGTGAAATACCTAAGATTCTGTCTTTTTCTTCATGGCAACTGGTTTTAAAGCAGCCACAATGGCTAGCACAATTGAAAACAGGGGACTGTAGCGATAACCTTTGAACAGCGACACAAATAAAGGTATTTACATATGAAATACTGTATATGTAATTTCTATAAATATTTGGCATTTTCAGTTATCTATAATGGCCCTATATCACAGACCTCTCCAAATATACTTAGTGAGTGCAAAAACAAATGTGATTTTACAACACAGCATAAAACCATAAAATGTCATTATCCCTATTTCGTAACACATTTGCCATCAGATATTGGACAGGACGGGCTGACGCAACATGTGCTATGCACACCAGTGTTCCTTTTCTAGCCCTTGGTTACATGCCAGAGAAACCAAGACATAACACATCAACAGGTCACAGAATACAGAGGAACGGCCCAAACAGCACACTGTAAGTTCCCTACATAGTGGAATAGGGTACCAATACTGTTTCCTGACAGGTTATAGCTGGTCATTCACTGGGACATGTACTTCACCAATACTGTTTCCTGACAGGTTATAGCTGGTCATTTACTGGGACATGTGTTTTTGTCTGTCTGTATGCCCCTCACTCTTGGGTTAGTACTCACTCTTGGGCTCACTCATGGTGACAGACTCAATGAAGTTCAAAGGCGTCATATAGAGCTGTCCTTCATATTCCATTGAGCTGAACAACCGAAATCTGGTCTCATGGGATGACATGTACACATCCTCGTCATCCAGGTCGAATGTCTTGGCCTGAAACAAAACACACAGATACACACACCAACCATCAGGCAGGCAGACACACTATCAAACACCAACTAGTTTTCCATGGGTAAACATTAGGTTTTAGGGGCCACATTCAAATAACCGATGACAAGGAGAACCTATCCTTTACTTCAAAGAATGGGGCCCATGTTTAGTCAGGCCAGTCCGTCAGGTCTGTGCATCAGATAATCTCCCTGCAAATGTTGAAAAGCAGCAGTATTAGGAGGCGGGCCTGCCCAGAGTGGACCTTGTGGATCTCTCTCTGGTGGCAGAGTGCCAGGCCTACTGGGCCTAGAGCAACCCCCCCAGGGAATGTGGGCCTCCCTCCCCTGACACCCCCTCCATCAAATGTCAGACCCTTCGCCAAGTCCTGGTGTCCAGTTTCCTAAGTTCCAGGATTCCTGTGTCTGAAACCCCCAGTCAAGGTTACATCCAGTCGACCACTGTTATTATGTCACTGCCTTTCTGTTTATCTATAATGTGTCTAACTCTACTGGTTTTATGGAGAGCCATATATTTCGGTATGTTATAATTCTAACAGACTCTACCCATTCCTAAATAAAGCAATATAAAATGTACTATTATAATATTTTGTCCACTGCTCATTTCATTCCATTCAATATATTGTTATTAATATGCATTAGTTATTTGAAACAAAATTGTCATTGCATCACAAATGTTTAAAGATCAAAACCAGAACAAAATATCAGCGCATTTCAGCACCCCACGTGGTGGAGAGCGCCATCGTCATAATGGGACAAATAGTCCTGATATGAGTCTACATACAACAAACGGCCGTCTTTGTTTCTGTCTGCACAACGCATTCATGGTTGATTCATATTTGATTGCATTTTTACCATGTGCTTGCTATTATCACGAAACGTCAACATTACCGAAAGGAGAACGGTCATTTCTGCTCTGCATACGCTGTGGGTATTTGACGTGTACGTCGCACACTGTAGCCTACCGCGTGTTATCATCATTATTATTATCTCCCGCGACTATACAGACAGGTAAACACGTCATCATACCGATACATGAATACCCCATGCCATGACAAGTATAGGCTACAATACCTTATCTGTCGCGGATACTGCTGGTAATGCGAGAAGTAAACCATCATCAATTTGAGTAGACAGTTTCTTTTGGACATTGTAATAATTTGAGATACCAGCTCCGATCGCAATACATACTCCAGTTGCAATGCGTTTAAATAGTCTAGTTCTCTCTGGAGTTTGTTTCCAAACCATAAATCTCCCTGATGTAGATGAGAAATTAGTCAGTGTGGAAATAAGTCTACGGAAGGCAGCCATGGTTGTATTCATTGGAGTGTCATAGCAGAAGATCTCGGGAGCACTTATCTATCGCGAGATAATCCTTGGGATGTTTTTAGTCAGTTTCACCCGAACGGTTTGCGCTTCAGCCACATTTAATACACGTTTCTCTTATAGTTTTGCGTGATGACTATGGCTATGCCGTACGGAGGCTGCACATTGCATTGATTATATAGCGGAATACATAGGCTTCTTTATGTGTTGTTTTAGGCATGGACATATTTTGCTTCGGAGTGTTTGGTTATTGTAGCAGTGCAGAGCAGTTGCAAACTGACGTAATGAGCGTGTGAATGCGATAAGACTGTCATTATCATTGTCATACGTAATTGTGAAAGTGCAATCAATGGCCAAAATGTTACCACATACTCAAACTTACTGTTGAGCTGTAGTCTGTGGTATATACAGTCTCTCTCGCTCTCCCTCTCCCTCCCTCTCTCTCTCTCTCTCTCTCTCTCTCTCTCTGGTTGTCTATATACCTAGGAAAGCAAAAATCTCTGCCAAGGCAAGTCTGAACTGACAGCCCCGCCCACTTAAAGTCCTCTTCGTTTGCACCTGCCTCACTTCTTTAGACACAGTGTGCGCAAGCCTCTAACAGCTATCTTCCTTACCTGCAGAGCAGTGGTCTAGTGTCTCTCATAGAAAGAGGAGTTGGATTACATTCATACACCTATTTTACAGAAAATTAATCTGCTACTTTATTTGGTTTTCACAATTTTCCTACCCGTTATCAACCGTTGGGATCAACCAGAATTTAACAACTTTATATTTCCACAATTGATGAAGACATCAAGCGGTAGGGGTCATATTTGGGAACGAATTGGTGGTGTTCATAACGCATGTGCAACGAGAGCTCAGTTACACAAGATATACATGTCTAGGGAGAAAAGGACTGGTCATTTTATTTAAATTCAGTAGAGCATGTGCTAAGTAACGGACGCGAATGTTAACATGAAATAGGCAACAGACCTTGGCCGTCGACGCAGGAGCGCTCTTTCCAGACCTCTCTGTTGAACTTTACCCGCTCCAACTCTGACGCACCGGGAGGGCTTTGCTATGGCTGCTCTGGGTGAAGTTGGAAGCTTCTTGCACGGCATTGATGGTGTGGGAAACGTCGGTTCCCATTTTCTTCTGACGTCTCTTGGGGAGAGTCCAGCGGTACTACTGGGTCAGGGTGAACATCTTGTACCGGGTGCTGGGGAAAGGTTGTCTCGGAGTCCAACAGCCGATTTAACGCATTTAAAAGGGATTCTCCGTAGAAGGCAGCTATACTGTAGAACTGGATTTCATCTGGAAATACTTCCGGACGGCACTGTGCAAGGGACAAGAAAGGACCACAGTCGATTTGGTAATTATCAAGTTATTCATGTGTTATGCTTATTACACATATTACACAATAACGTATGGTTAATTTTTTTTATTTTTACCATATATTTGTAATAATCTTTGAAATCGAAATAATTTTTGCTATTATAATGATGATCATTTGTGTCGGAAATAAATCTGTTTACTACCGTTATCAATTGCAAATGTTAAGCGTACAGCAGTTTTATGAAACAGTTATAAATTTTTCAATAATATCAGTGGAATTCAGTGAAAGTGTGTTTGGCTGTAATGTCTGCTATTTGTGATTTAAGGCTTTTGTGAAATACACTTTGATTTATTCCTCTCCAGGTATTTTAGAATTTATAAGCCTTGCTGTTGGATTGATAAGCATTCGAGGAGTGGACAGTGGTCTCTACCTGGGTATGAATGACAAGGGAGAGCTCTATGGTTCTGTAAGTATTACACTCATTCATTGCCTCTCTGCTGTTTCTGCAGTCCCAACTCTAACAAATGTTTTGGAAAGTGTCTCTGGTTGTTTTTTCTTGTCCAATATAAATTATATGAAACCAGCAGGTGGCATAAATGAGTTTCCTTGGCTTTTAATGTCACTGCAATATAGATTCAGTTTTGAACTAGTAATGTTCTTATCACCTTTAAACACATGGTCCATCCTTAACACAAATGCATCCACCTCCTGGTCTCTTTTCTTACTGTCAATGGACTCTGACTCAGAATATAATATCCCTTGTTTTTGCTATCCTATCCAGGAGAAACTGACAGCCGAGTGTGTCTTCAGGGAGCAATTTGAGGAGAACTGGTACAATACGTACTCCTCCAACCTTTACAAGCATGGAGACAAAGGGACTCGCTACTTTGTTGCGTTAAACAAGGACGGCACTTCTCGGGATGGAACAAAGTCCAGGCGACACCAGAAGTTCACCCACTTTCTACCCCGGCCAGTGGACCCTGACCGGGTACCGGAGCTGTACAAGGAGATTCTGGGCCACAGCTGAAACTGTCCGGAACCCACCATCCCAGATCAGATCAGGAATAGCTTCTTATTAAGCTCCAGTCTCTCTTGCTGTGGGAAGCAGCAATGTGCTCAGGCCAGGAAATGTGGCTGGCTGTATTAGACAGTCGAGCCAAACGGCCTGACACCAGGGTAGGACTAGCCTGCACTGGGGATAAAGGCACTAGCCAGGGCCTCCCCTCGGAATGTACAGGCCGGCTCTCAGCGGCCAGGAAGACAGTCTAGAATGTCTGACATTGTCAACCTGCACGCCAAGGCATGAGGAGGCTGTTTGTTCCAGGGGCCAACTGACCCCTGAGAGTAGCTGTCGTGTGGAATAAGAGAGGAACAGGAAGAGGATCAGAGGAAGAGATGCTGATGAGGGAGGGCAGGAGGAATGGTCACTCATTTTGTTTGAGGGCCAATATGCTTCAGGAAGTGTCTATTGGACTAAAGATATAGTTGGAATTATACCAATACGACGTAGAGATTGAACTGCTTAATTCTATTGTTGGAACTGCCAAATCCATTAGATCCTATAAAGAACTTTTTTTTATTTAGGGGTGATATGATGTGTTGGAAGGGGTGTGTTTTTTGTAGAAGGACTTTGAAGGAATTCAACTGTTTTATATTCTTTATACAGACAAGATAAAGCAGAAAGATATTATATTATTACAGAAGTCATTTTGAAATGTATTATTTATTCATTTCTAGGTACATATATTTATGATATATATTTATTTATTTCAGAATATATTTGTACAGTTAAATATACAGTACTGTATAGAGAAACCACTAGATATTATATCCATATAGAGAATAAATTATTTATTTTAATCTGGGGATAGCAGTTTTTCTATATCACTGTATTTCAAAAAGTTCACTTGTCTTAACAGAATGTAGGGAAATACTTTAATTTGCAGAATTTGTCTCAAAGAAGCCCTCCGTTGTATGAATCACATTTAAAGTCTGTGGGCAATTCCTTCTCATTAAAGTCAGTAAACTGGATTTGTCTTTTTGATAGTCTGTTTGCCAAATGTAATTATATACTTTAGAAAATGTTTAAAAAGTTGGGTTAATAAGTTAAGATTACACTGTTTATTCATAAGTTTTTAGTGAGAGCAAACTAACTTTTAAAACCTCAATCTCAACAAAAGTTCATATGTTCAAAAGAATTAGAAGAATCTTTGGAGGCTATATCTTGGTATTTTGAATTTGGTGAGTTCAAACATATAAACCTATTCATGTGATCAATATTGTCCTTTTTTATGATTGCCATTACGTTGAGAGACAAGCACTAGGTTCCCATGCATGCATAAAAACTTCAAAGCCACAATGACATGACCAGGCCAAATAAAAAATGACCTTTACTTCAGGTCCATCCCGCGGCTTGGCAGCAGTATAAAACTGGAGGTCAGCACGATAAGAAGTAAGTAAGCTCTGTTGACAGTCGCAGAATGATAGTCCTGATTAATAGTATCATTGAACAATGAAAGCAAGTCAAGTTGGCCAAGACACTTCTCCGGCGTCCAGACTAAGGGAAAGCCTTTGTACCCTTTCCTTTTATAACACCTTACCTTTTTCTTGTCTGCTGACAGCTTGAATGTAGCAGAACGCGTCAAACAAAGATGCCAGATATTTTGTTTGTGTGCCATAATTTTACCAAGAGACTGTTTCAAAATGTCATGCAATTTCAGTTACATTGAAATTATGTATAGGGTCTTGTCTTGAAAGGGGATGAATAGTTCTCTAAATAATTGCATTCTTCCATCCAATTCCAATAAAACAATATCAGGGGAGGAAAACACAATAATTAGACACTTTCTATATTACATGCGATTGAACAATTGCTGGAAACACATATTTCTTTGTTCTTTTAAAAGAAACATCTTGACATCTTTGTGGAGTTTCCTCAGCAGTTGAGAGGATGTCTGTGTTGAAGCATGAACACCATGGGCTTATGATCTTCACATCTCTGTGATGGCAGGCCAGCTGCTGTCTTGACATGGGGATTCGGCTCTGTTGCCAACTCTGCGTCTTGTATGACACAATGGGACTTTCCCATCACAACACCAACATAATCTCTATAGTTATGTGTACATTCCCTGGATATCCACTGCATGAAAATAAATTCTGATGCACACACATTCCATTTAAACAGACATGGTCCGTTTTCTTCAAATTCCTACAACTGAAATATTCATCATTTAATTAAAAAAAGAAAAACAGATGACCAATTGTAAAAATAACTGCTATTAAATGTATGTTTTATTACAAAAATATGGTCTTCAACAGAGATCATTGCATTAGCCATGAATTTAAGGACTGGCAATTTCCAAGGAGTGATATTCCAAATGGTTTCCATGTAAAATGAACTAGCTAATCTCAGTTTTTCCCTCTGTTGGTTGGTAACGTTTTGCAGGGGAAACCAAAAGATCCAAAGTCACATTTCAAAGACAGACACGTAGCCTTCACCTTTCTGGGCAAGAAAAGGGGACTTTGTGTAAATATAAGTGTTCTCCATTGACATTTTGAAGGGTCACGTCTCTAAACAGGTCTCCCCCCTGACTTGTGATACCTGATGCCCAGAAGTGCTCTTTGGCACTTGTTGAACTGATGTTTTGGAGTCAGCCTGGCCTTTAGACAGTTGCTTTTGTTCCCCCCGCCGCCTCCAGCAGGTGGTCTGTGGCTCCTTACTGAAAACACTTAAAGCCCTCATCCATGCCCACTCTGGGAACTCTCTCTCTCTCTCTCTCTCTCTCTCTCTCTCTCTCTCTCTCTCTAACACACTTAATGGATGCTTCCTGACTTTCATCACCTCCTCAGCCACGGCCTCAAAGGCTTACAGGAAACCCAATCAGGTGGAGGTGTCTGTGTGAGTGTGTGTGAGTGGGTGTGTGTTGAGTCCACGGGGCAGGTGTGGACGTCAGTGATCTTCCCGCGTCTATCTCAGCACTCAGTCCAGTTAGGCAGCGTGTGCAGGTGTGCCCGGTTCTCCTCATCGTCTGATCTCAGGTCTGGTTTTCAGCTGGGGATATGGGAGGTGAGTTAGCAACAGCACCACTGCCTGCTGGTAATATAGGTGGCTTTGTTGTCTGCCCCAATTATCAGTGAGCATAATTTCTATCTTTAAAAAGGCTGGCCTCAGGAACAGTGCAAGGGTAAGAGCCAAGACCTCGGCTCACCTGCTGTTGTAAAGCCCTGGCCACTTCTAACAGGAGGTGTCTGTCTCTATGCGTTGTTGAAATCCTACAACTATTGATTTTAGGCTCTGTGCTGTTTGTTTATTCAATAGTAAATTGTCATGCTCTCCAAATTATGAGTTCCAATGGTGTGTGCATGGATTACGTCTGTGTACATGGTATGTCTACCGACATAATAAGAGTGGGATAAAAGTATGCTATTATACACTTGATATTTTTGTTCATGAATCCCTTAAAGTGGAGGAGTTACTTTGATTATGTCTACTTTATAAACCCTCGGAGATCCTGTTGACCGAGAAGAAAATCCACCCAAAAGACCCGAATGAGTGGAAGAGATTTCATCATCTGAAGATGTTAGACTAATGCTCATCCAGGAAGATTTATGTAGCCTAAAAAAGGTAAAGCCATACGTTAATGAACCTGTATGCTATACAGAATAATCATGGACCCATATGCTGTTGTATTACGATGTTGTAATGCTTCATGTATGTATTTCCTGTACTCCTTCAATGTTTTTTACATACAGTATATGCTGACTGGCTGATTGCTATGGTGTATGAGACCGTATACCACAGGTATGACATCACTTTTTCCTGGTCTGATTAAGTTGGTAATTGGTTTATTAGCTCAATAAGGCATCTCAGGGGTGTGTCCTATATTGCCAATTTAACATGGCTAAGCACAGTGTCCAGGTAATCCACCATGCCTTGCCTTGCTGCTTACATATATCAAACCTGTCCTTGTTGATTTTCTCGTCTACTTTTGACTGCAGTTAGGCTCAGCACATTTTAGTTACTAACACTTTACTTACAGAGCTTTAAGCTCTTAAAGAATATACACTATTCTCTTTAGATCTCCATGAAATAAATCAATCTTGCCAAAAACATCATAGCACTGTTTTCACAACACCATATTTTGTCTTTCCATTTTAACAAGTCTCACATACATTAGAATTATAATCACTTTTATTATTTCTTCAACAAGTACATTTAGACTGTTACTTCCATAGACCAGTGATCCCTGTAAGACATCCCAGAAGGTGAGGGCGGTGTATCATGCATCTCATAGAGAAGAGCTGGGAGACTAAAAGAAGGAGAAGTGTGTTGCTAGAACAAACAAACTGCATCCCAGATGGCCCCTGGTTCTCTATATAGTACACAACTCAACAATACTCAGTGGTAAGGCACTAATATTTGGGACAACAACGCAGACTGACACCTGGCATGTGCCACAGCTGTTTGACTCAGATGGTACAGTACACTGTAAAACGTCCAGTCAGAATAATACCACGTCACTGCATATCCCAAGGAATCCAGCATGTGTGTCAGGGACTTTTTATATTACATATTCTGTGAAAAGCAAACGTCTCAACCACCCTCCCCTCAAGTCTTTACTTTGTCGATGACCGTCGCTCCCGCTCCTGCTTTGGAAGACTCGGCAAAACCCCCACAAAAACTCTCACAGCTGAACCGCAGTCAACCCCCCCCCCACCACCACCACCACCACCACCATCACCACATCCACCTCACATCTGCCGGTCCTTCTGCAGGTTTCATGAGCAGCACCTCGGCCATCCCCAGCCCGTGTCCACATTACAAAGACACAAATTAGCTCTTGACATTTGGGCGCTATAATTGCCCCCTGAAAAGCATGAGGCATCAATTAGGCTCTCAGCACCATGACAGGTTATCCCTACAGGACATACTCACCCTGCCGGACTCTGAGGCTGGAGTGCCCCGTCAAGGCACGTTCACACACACACATACACACACCACACACTCTGGTTTTCGTATGCACCAGCTCAAATCAATCACTTAACTGCATTGGTCCAGACATTGCTCCACTCATTGATGAATTGTTGGACATGGCTAAAAAAAATCACAGAAACAAAAATGTAATTTGATTTAATGTGTTTGTATCAGGTGAACATTTGTTAGGAACTGTACAGACATTAGATTCATTCCACAAATAGCCTGACATACCAGTAGTCGATAAAAACATCATCATTATGGAATTATAGATTTGTAAGGATAATTTATACATGAGAGTGGAGAAAGGAGTTGGGTAGGGGCTTGATGATATTGGTCTGTGGGTGCTTTTATAACAACGGCATAAATCCCAAAGGGTGAACTGGCAATTCTCGCAAATTCAGTTTTAGCTCAGTGGGCCATTCTAAAATGGGGGTTCAGGTTCAAGGTTCAAGTTTCAAAGTTTATTTATCAAATAGACTGAATAACACAGCATCATTCTGAACAATGAAATTCTTGTGACATGGCACACGACATCTATGTAGTAAGAATTAAGAAATATTTAAAGCAAAAATATTGCAATAATATACATAACAATGTAAACTAGCAGCAATTTTAAAGAGTGTAGAATGGAGAATATGAACAATATGGGTAGAAGTATTGAATATTATAAATATAATATGAGTGCAATATGCCTATGAATGGTATATATGCTTTTGAATGGTTTTATGTAAAAGTATCAATATTTTGACTAAAAGGAGGGGCTCAAGGGACAGACTGAACAGTGTGGGTACAGATGTTAAAAATGCCAAAAAAAAGTGCACAGATGTTAGAAACGCCTGGGTCAATTTTTGGTCCCAGTCAGTTAAGGGGTCCCTTTGATTATCTGGCTGTGGGGCAGCCTGACAGTTCTCTCTCCCAAAGGGATCGCAGATCGTTAGGGTCAGAACAAAGGTCAATTGTTTCATTTCCATAGTTTCCACTTTAAACATTCCTTCTGGATTTTGTTAGTAATTCAATCAGCAGGAATAACACTGGTTAACAGCCCAGCATTAGAAATGTTCATTAAAGATGGATGCAGCTCATTATATACATGGTGGAGAAGTGCATTGCGGTTTAAGATGCTGAAATAAGACCCGTGTTATGATAATGTAATGATACCATAACGTGGTAATGGTTTTGCTAATGCACATGACTTTGAAATGGGGAAAATACATGGTGGATAAAATGTGTGGTGTAAAGGGGGCTATTAGAGTATAGACAGGCCATGCTTACTTTACCTCCTTCATGAAATGGACCATTGATGGATGAGAATAACAGACATATCATAGACTACACATATCACATGTGAAATATTTTTATATATGGTATTAAAGACAAAAGTGCTTCAGTTTTTCTTTTTGTAATAAAAGAACACTGCAATGCTTGGAAATAGTCTGTTCTGCTAAAACAAATATCATCCAGCATTTTCATAACCACACATTTGCATGTGTTTATACATCATATGCGTGAGGCCAAGTTTAAATAAACAGTTTCATTGCAAAAATCAATAACATCTCTATTTTTCTTACAACATCTTACTGTATGGCCCAAGCAGCAGTATTTGGAGATGAGCCATGAGCCATGCTTACTACTTGCTGGTGAATGTGGAACTGTGCTTTGTTGCTCCCAAATCAGGCGGAAAATTGCTAACCCATTTGTCATTGTGTGCCAAAATGTAGAGGTTCCATCATGACAAGCTTAAGGAACCACCCCTTCACACCTGCAACTCCACGTAAAAGAACAAAACAAGGGAAAGACCGAAAGAAAAGAGGGCTTAGAGAGGAGAGACTTAAAGACAGTGGAAGGGTAAAACGATAGGCAAGAATAATTTACTGTGTAATCCTGCACATCCATTGGTTATTTCAATTCACTTCACCCACAGTGGCAGATGAAATCCCCTAGATTAGAATACCGCTCATTAATTAAGGAATTGTGTTACCACAGAACAATATCATAGGCACATGAGCTAGGAGGGAATGTTGTATTCTAAGTTAAAACAAGAATTTGTTGATTTGACAATGAAAAGATCTGAAGCAAACAAGTTGTAGTGCTTGTTGCATTGGCCGCCGCTGGATGCATCACATGTTCAAACAGTCAGTGATTGACTTGTCAATCTACATGGATGGGATTCTTAGTTCAGGGGAGATTCCGTGGCTTTTGGCACACATTGGATCAAAGTTAGTGATTCTGGAGAAGCTTTTCCTCTGATTATTTAATGGATAGCAACAAAGTGCAAGAGTGACTAACACTTCAGGGGAAGTCCAGTGTTGTTACCCAGCTATTCTGCTCTTCATAAATCAAAACTTTTTTCTTAAAAGCGTTTACTTTTTGGTACAGTTTTTAGGTGAACATTCCTTTCTCTTTACCGAACAATGACATAACCGTTCTGGTTAAGCGGCATGGGTAACTAATTACAGCAGACCACGGAAGGCTTCAAGATGGCAGTTGCTGAACTAAGCACAAGATGTGATGTTATCAACACTACAGTGACTATGCAGAGCCACAGCCACTCAGTGACACACGGTGGAAACACGGCAGGTTTCTACTAAGAAGACATGTCAGAGATGTTGAGGCCCAGCTCTATGATTCCTTGTCTGTTCTGCCAGGCTCAGAATGACCGGCAATGTAGAGGAGATGGCTCACATCCACCCTTGACTCGCAGAAAGATCCACTGGGGATTAGACAATGACAGGCTAGGACTGACTGAAGGGATTTTGTACCATGAGGATGCAGTGACGATTGTGAGGTAGGCCGTCCAATAGAAGAAGCTGATTTTAAACCACCTATCTTCTATTGGAGAGACATGGCAACTTCCAGGATAGTGCAAAAAGAGGAATTTATTTAATAAGTAGTGAATGGTGGATGGTATTACAGAAATAGGAAGGCAGTTGATGATACTACACACACCAGCCAATCAGATGGATATTAAATAGGAAAAGAAAATAACAGGTCATTGCAGACTACAGTAATTTAAGTAATACAGTGGAGGAACTGAATAAGCTAAACTAGCACACCCTACAATGATGACTTGAGAACAAGTAGCACTTACATTTTACAATGCACCCGAAAGGCATAAGTCCAACCACGCCCTCAAAAGGATACCACTAAAGAGGAAAAAAGATGGTCCCAAAAAAAGAGGAAAAAATATGGTTAAAACCCTTCATAACCCGTTGGAAGCATTGATCAGGCCATTTGACCGATCAGGGCCAATCAACAATGCATAGACTACACTTGGCTAATAATTGATTGGCTGGGTAGTAATCTGACCTTGCCTTACGTGAGGGGTGAGAGAGGTGAAGAGAGTAGGCAGCCAGACACCTTGGAGCCAGATAACTAGTAAACAAGTTGTTATGTCTCCTAACGTCCAGAAAGGGAATTCATGTACAGTGGTGGCCTGGCTTGGACTGACTGACATTCTGTATGCTAGATTATTTTATCAATTTCATTTGCATTTAATATAGCACCACAAACAAGATTGTTTATTGCTGCCAGCCTTCAGATGGATATGGACTGTCCTCACCTTTAAGTGCCTTATTTCATATATCAAATCTACGGTATGAATCTTTATAGACATTTGGCATTCTGCTTATATTCACCTATCCTGGCTTGACCAATAAATGCCTTTTTATGTATCCATTTTATTTTTGGTTTAACCCATAGGGCTTGCACTTTTCTCTTTTAAAAACACTTGTTTTGGTCATGTGTTATAAACATGCCATTTTGCCTCAAACTTATGGCGACTCATCATAGGTTTATTTTTTGGTATATTTCTTCCTTTTATTGGCTAATTGGGATGGACTGTTAGCCTGCTTTTCCCATCTATCAGCCCGATCCATTTCCATTGTCTTGTATGTTTCTGTGAAAGATTATCTCACCCCGAAGGGTTGAAATCTCCTCATGACTGTTTTGATTAAATTGCCCTGCTTTGCGCTGCTTTCATTTTAAACTGTTAGCCAGTAGTTGTGAAAGTGGTGCTCATGAGCCTTAAAGGCTCTCTATTGTTTGTGTACTGCGGCATCTAATTGTGTTCAAGACATGTAATGTGCTGTTTTTCCTGTATGATTTGGAATTGTAAGGAATAGGCTGGCTGACATGATCATCTCTAGGATGTCATACTCCTCGTACAACATTTCCAGCATGATTTCAGCAATCTTCGGAATTACAGTTTTCTGCAAAACCTCTGGAAATGCTAAGGTGAGGTGTAACTTTGCATTTGGACTTTTGATGTGTATACTACTGCAAATCCATCTGTAACATGTAGTTATGTTAAATGGTACCTAGCCCCAAAGCTTATCCAAGGAACTGTATTATATAATTTTAGGCATCCAAAATTAAATGAAGCTGAACTGTAAAGACAAATTCACTTGCTGGATAGGAGTATACTGTGTAAAAAACTACAGGAAAATACAAAAACAACTGCTTTAAAAATGTAAGAATCATAATATTTCAGATAACATATTTTTAATCTTTTCTCTATATGATATTACATTTTAAAAACTGCTGGCCAGAAAACTGTTTGAAATTGAGAGTGATCGTTTGGGCCACGAAGTCTGTTGCTGAACAACGTCTCTCATGTTTCAGTTTTAACAACCTCTTTATACAGTGCATTCAGAAAGTATTCAGACCGCTTTACTTTTTCTTAATGTTGTTACGTTACAACCATATACCAAAATTGAATAAATACATTTTTTTTGTCAATCCACACAAATTACCCCATAATGATAAAGCAAAAACAGTTTTTAGAAATATCACATTTACATAAGCATTCAAACCCTTTGCTATGACACTCAAAATTTATATCAGGTGTATAACATTTCAATTTATCTTTGAGATGTTTCTGCAACTTGATTGGAGCCACCTGTGGTAATTTACATTGACTGGACACGATTTGGAAAGGCACACACCTGGCCACAATTAACAGAGCTTGTCAGAGCAAAAACCAAGCAATGAGGTTGAAGGAACTGTCTGTAGAGCTGAGATAGGATTGTTTTATAGCACAAAGTCATTTGTGAATTGGAGTGGCATTTTGGCGTTACATTTTTAAAAAACATTTTTATGCATTTGTACACATCTTCTCATTCCAAATAATCTAAAATTGCCACTTAATGATTTACTGTTATGACTTATAATATGATTTACTGTTATGACTTATAATAATTTAACAGTTTCACTTTCCATTTCTTTCTTGACTTAGTTGGACACAGAATGAAAAGCCATCACTGATGGACTCTAACAGAGAAAATCATTATATCATTTAAGACTTTGTATAAGTATAATACCTTTGTAACATTGTATCAGTAGGACTAAAACAGTTTTAGGTAATTCAGGATCTAGCTTCCACTAAATGGTACAGTCATGAAAACTCTTTGAAAAACTATTTACTAGCTCACAACATAACATTTAGCTCGCAACATAACTTCACTTCATTTAACACCAATTGAACTTTGTATTTAGGCACATCAAATAATCTTTAAATGTCTGAGTCCTTGTATTGATCTAAATACACTGCTCAAAAAAATGAAGGGAACACAGTATAACACCGAGTCGATTAAACTTCAGGGACATCAATCTGTCCAGTTAGGAAGTATAAGTGATTGTGAATCAGTGTCGCCTGTTTTGGTGCAGACGAAAGTGACAACAGTTGCACTGGAGAGGCAACAGCAAGACAACCCCCAAAAAGGTAATGGTTTTGCAGGTGATGGCCACAGACAATTGCTCTCTCCTTGTCCTTCCAGACTGACTCGTATCTAGTTTTGCATTTTGCTAGTATTCTTGTCACTACTGGTAGCATGAGGCGGTATCTGCAGCCCATTCAGGTTGCACAGGTAGTCCAGCTCCTCCAGGATGGCACATCCGTGCGTGCTGCTGCAAGAAGGTTTGCTGTGCCCCCCAGTACAGTCTCAAAAGCATAGAGGAGATACCAGGAGACGGGCCGTTACATGAGGAGAGCTGGACAGGGCCGTAGAAGGGCATCAACCCAGCAGCGGGATCGGTATCTGCTCCTTTGTGCGAGGAGGAACAGGAGGAGCACTGCCAGAGCCCTATAAAATGACCTCTAGCGGGCTACTGGTGTGCCTGTTTCTGACGAAACTCTCAGAAACAGACTCCATGAGGGTGGCATGAGGGCCCAATGTCCTCTAGTGGGACCTGTGCTCACAGCCCAGCACCGTGTAGCTCCATTGGCATTCGATAGAGAACACCAGAATTGGCAGGTCTGCCACTGGCACCCCGTTCTCTTCACAGATGAGAGCAGGTTCACACTGAGCACATGTGACAGACATGAAAGAGTCTAGAGATGCCGTGGTGAATGTTATGCTGCCAGCAACTTGGAGGGTCACACAGACCTCCACGTGCTAGTCAATGGTACCCTAACTGCTGTTAGGTACCGGGATGAAATCCTCAGACCCATCGTCAGAACTTACGCTGGTGCAGTGGGCCCTGGGTTCCTACTGGTGCAGGACAATGCCTGGACTCATTTGGCCAGAGTGTGTAGGCAGTTCCTGGATGACAAAGACATTGATGCCATTGACTGGCCCTCACGTTCCCCAGACCTGAATCCAATTGAGAACCTTTGGGACATTATGTATCGGTGCATCCGACGCCACCAAGTAGCGCCACAGACTGTCTGGGAGCTCACTGATGCCCTGATCCAGGTCTGGGAGGAGATCCCCCAGGACACCATTCGCCGTCTCATCAAGAGCATGTCCAGACTTTGTCGGGAGTGCATACAGGCACGTAGGGGCCATACATATTACTGAGGCCATACATACTACTATGAGTTGCCATGATGAAATTCACGCAAGTTTCAATTGTTTACTTTGATTTTCGGTGTGAGTTTGAATCCAGCCCTCAATCGGTTGGTGATTTGGGTTTGTTGTTATGTAATTTTGTTCTCAACGAATTACACAATGTACAGTAAAAGATTTTGATCTTTAACATATTTCATTCATCGAGACCCGATGTGTGATTTAGATGTTCCCTTAATTTTTTTGAGCAGTGTACAATAAATACAATCATTTTGTAGAGTTTCTAGCTTTCCAAAAATAAAATCTGATCACATACACTCTTAAAGGTGCACTATGCAAGTTTTTACGCCACCTATAGGCATTGAGTTGAATATCGGTTCTATTACTCCATTAGGATCTGACATTTTCATTACTAACTATGAACATACTGACTGGTCTGAAGCAGTGTCACCTCCAACCGTCGATGCTGGAGACTTTCGTTTTGGATGGGGTCGAAGTTGATGGGCCCTTTCCATAACTATGGAACACAGAAAAAACTAAGAAAAACAACTAAACCAATCAAAACGTTAACTGGGCTATCTATAGCGTTAGATGCATTGCCATATTTCAAAGACTTGTTGATGGCTAGTTAGCACACATGAACCCATAATCGTTCTTGCTATCACTAGCTGGAACAATAATATGCACCTTTTGAGGCAAAATCATGGCAAAATCCTGCTAAAAGGCAATGTAATTGTTTCTTCTGAGTCGCATATGCATTAGGTTTGGTCAAACAACCCACAATGCATGTTCATTTTTCTTTATCTTTTGCGAAAGAATTTTGAGAAACCTTCCTAAAATGTATATGCGCTCATACAAATAAAATAAACAAGAATATCGAATGATTTTGTATGTCGAATAATTGTTTCTCTGTCATCATCGATCTAGTACCTTACGCATAGCTTTCCTTGACTATCTAGCCAACTAGCTAAATGAGGCATTCAATGTAACCTTACTTGTCAAGTCGAAAGGTAGCCAACTCTGCATCATTGTTCATACAAACTTCAGGTCTCACCATCTAACGAATGCCAAATCCAAATTCATGCTGATTTACTCCGTGCTTTGTCTGATGCTCACGTTGCTTCCGTATATTTTTGTTTCTGGAGCGCTTGGGGTACATGAACCCAAACAAAGCTTGTCACTGGCCTTCACCTCAAACACCTTGAAGAAATTACACATCTACAAACGTCCCGACCTACTACGTTTTACTTGCAACCATGGCAGTGAGGATAGTTTCAGTCCTGACACTCAGCCAGAGACTCTTTTTTAACATTAACTGATAATATGTAAGGGTTATTATCGGATATTTTAAATGGAAACTGTTGCATAATGCACCTTTAACACTGAAAAAAAACATTTTTCCTTCCCTAAATATGTTAAACAGTACTTACACAGTTTTGGGGTATTATTTCAGACAGTTCAGTACAAACAAATATGTATGATATGTTAATATTTCTGTTTTTAAAGATTGCCAGAGTGAGGGACTAAATACCACTGTAATTATAGAGAATTGTAATTTCACAAAGACTAGAGAAGAGGAGTAAAATATACTATGGAAAGAGACACGTCATTCAATCCCTGCCATCAATGATATTCAAGTTGAAAGTGCATTGCTCAAAACATGTAAATCTTCCCTTGGATGTGTGACTCAACAGTGATATCTTTTCAGAAAATCACAGCTGGGATATCAAACAGCAGAGCCTTGTTGTCAATTTATAATTACACCTCTCAGTCACATTGTGGTGTGGTATGAATCACAGCCAAACATGGACAAGCCCAAGCGAGTCACCAGAGGAACCAGTGATCCAAGAGTGCCGCCTGATTCCCTGTTGTAGTTGTTGGATAGCCAAGGAGAGGTCCCACTTTAGGAGAATCAATGTGGATCAAGACAACTGTAATATGTGCAGTGATTAGTTTTACATCGTGCAGCTATTTTTTGTTTTTGCTTGCTTTTTGGGGATTTAGGCTGGGCATTCCTATAAGCACTTTGTGTGAACGGCTGATATAAAAAGTGCTTTATAAAATCCATTTGATTCATTCATTGAGAATATATTTTGAAATTGCACAACAGGCTTCGACATTCATGCCTTGATTTTGTCTTGACGGGGTGTTTACAATGAGGTTAACAATGGTTAAGGTTGTGGTGCAGGGACATGGAAATACCATTCTGGTTAAGTTTAGGGTTATGGTTTGAGTAAAAGATGGGGATAGAAAGGGTTAGGGTTCATTTTGAGCTAGGCAGTGGACATTAATTAACAACATGAATTGTATTTGACTTTTATTTAACTCAGCAGGGTTGTCCCATTGAGACCGAAGTATCTTTTATAAGAGCCCGACATTACAAAGACTGGCTGTGGTTCCAGATTTTCTGAAATCTGTGTTTTCATGGCTATTTACACATAGATTTCTGTAAATGGGCAGCATCGACTAATAGCCTCTACTTAATCTTATTGTTTCTGTTATGTAATCATAAGGATTAGTTAGCTTAGTAAGATGGAAGTGTTATAGCTCCTTTCACACATCACCATCACAAACCAAAACACACCCTTAGTCACCTAATAAAGACTAGAGCAGAGTTTTGACACCCAGTTTTCAAATGAGCTGACCTAATCCTAAACCCACAGCCTAAGGGAGTGTAATTTCGTCTGAAGGTTTTACTTTGACAAATTAAAAAAGCGAGAGATCAAACAGAGAAATGACAGGCAAACACATTCAAGTCCCACAACGGAAATTTGTATTCTCTTTGGTGCAGTTTGCTGAAATTAATGATCTGCAAATCTGATGAACAAAGCTAACAGCGCAGGAGGGGTAGGCCAAGATAGTAGATAGAGAAATAGGGGAATAAAAAATCTGCACTTTGGAGAAATAAGTAACCACTATGATCAGATGCTCCTGAACAGGAAAAAACATTGTCAGATGAAGAGAGAGCAGCAGGAGTACCAATGTTTTCTTGGGTAAGAGACTTGGGTACCAAGTCTCCATCAAGACCAACTGTCTGGGGACCGAAAGGCATCAAAGGCAGAGACGAAATCAGCCCTGCTGACATCAGATCGACAGTTGGAAACGCTGCCAGACCAGATATTGCTCATGGGATGTGCGGGAATGAAACATAAGCCACATCGTTTTTATACTCCGTAACATGGTTCATGTTCCAATGAATCAGCACACTCTCTTTTTTAATTGTGTGGTTAGCAAAGATAGTTTAGTTTATTCACATCAATGGAATAAGATGCAGTAACAATTAAAGGAGCCTGTTGTAAGATATCCACCATTCAAAGGCAGAAAAATGTTAATTGTATTTCAAAGGATATTGGGGAAAGATGTTATTAGAAATGGAGTACTTCACAAATTGTGCATTATTGTCAGTGTATCATATTCACGCTCAGTATATTCTGCATCTCCTTAATACATTTCTCTTGTTGATTTTAGTGGTGTAGCATTACCAGTCTAAAGAAGGTGGTAAAAGAAGGGATAAAGCTATGAGGAATTGTTTTCAAGCGCTGGAGGAATACACAGGCTGATATGGACTTTTAAGGTGAGCTGAGTAGGCCATATTTCTCCTTAAAAGGTAAGCTGTATCTCCATCTAGGCGGCAAGCTAGCTAACTAGTAAGCTACCCGTCGATCTCTATCCGGAGTCACCAGCCTAGGGCACTTACAAAAAGTGTTTGTTCACACGGTTATGGTTATACCTCGGGCAGTATAGGCTGTAACAATCTGAATTCTAAACCACAAATTGTATAATGTTACCTACATTGCCAAGCTGGCTGGCTTTTATCTAGTTAGCTGCTAAGGCTAAACCGAGTAAGCTATCCCTGTGTCCGGTGACACTAGCAGACAGAAATATATAAAAAGCATTTGCTGACGCGGTTATAGTTCTACTTCGGTAGGATAGACAATAAAATTCCAAAGCACATTTTGTAAGATGTCAGCTAGCTTCCCTAGCTACAAAGGCTATCTAGTGTCATCATCAAACACGTTGTTTCTGCCATTCCTCTTGTAGACACTACAGGGCTGAACTAACCAATATTTCCTTTAATAGTGAACCTTTACATACAGGCCTACAGTAATTAGGCAACTAGGCCTACTGTGGCATATTGTATTTTAATTCAATTGTCTATTACTAATGTTGCTGCAATCCTTATCACTTTCAGTACAATATGGTAATAATTATAATATGGTCTTTGATAACTTTATTTGAGTTGCTTTGATATACGTTATTTGTCCATTGTTGTCTACAATCAAATGTTAACTAACTTTCATTGTGCTCGACTATTGTATTTGACATAGACTAGTAATTTAATTTCAATTTGAATGTTATATTTGGTTATCGTTTTTTAACATTTAAATGTTGTATTTAATAGGATACTATTAGATAATATATAAATTTGGGTGGTACTCACTGAAGCAGACCATGACCATTTCTTGTGTTATCTTTTATGTGTGGTCTTGTTGACTAGACACTGTAAAAATGTTTGATCAAGTTCGCATTGTATACTTTATTTTTCATCACAATCATTATTTTAGCTCTGAGTAATCTGCTGTTGGTAGTATGTTCAGGAATCCAGCTGTAGGTCCATCTTCATCCCCTCTTATAAATCACATTTCATCTTCATCGCCTCTTATACATCACATTTCATCTTCATCGCCTCTTATACATCACATTTCATCTTCATTGCCTCATATACATCACATTTCATGCATCAAAGCAAATCAAATTTGTTCTGTTGCACATCCGTTGTTCTACACAATTACAAATAGCTCTCAGCTTTAGCTGACTGACAATGATGACATCGTGCTTCAACTATCCTGCTGCTGGAAAACAGTAATGCACACAGTATGACACAAGAAGTGGACAAGATGTTCTTCAAAACGTCATGATGAAAGATACATTTATTGTTAAAAGTAATTTGGAAATAACAGATTGCTGAAGTGAAATAAATAGCGGATGTCATTAGCACGGGGGTATTTCCAGCCACACTTGAGAACTGTGCTAAACATTTCTCACCTGGTTTCACAGGCATAATGAATCTGTCTCTTCCTGACCAACAGGCCACAACGCGTGAAGATGAATAAACACATTTTAGACTCTTTATGCCCCAGCACTGAAGGATGCATGGTCTCACCCATTTTATCCTCCCTCTTCACCAATGACTGCGTGTCTACCAAAACCTCTGTCTCACTATTCAAGTTTGCCGATAACACCACTCTGGTCGGCCTCATCACTGAGAGTAGTACGTCGCTCGCTTAGTCGTGTTCCCCCATGTCGTCCTAACGCTCATGCGAAGGGAGTGAATTCTGTGGGCTATCCTCTCTCAGCGTGGTTTGCGGTTGGTCGGTGTCTCCTTGGTGATCTGGTGCTGGTAAAGGGGGCGGAGCCACTGTGTCTGTGATAGTTTGTGATGGGAGACTGGGGTCAGTCTGAGCTACATTCTGAGGTATTCTTTTGGATCCATGGAATGTTTCTAGTTTCCTGTTGAACCTCAGGAGGACCTGAACCCCTGAACCCTGCCTCAGGACCAGGCCTGTATCTAACACTGACGAGACCCAAATCCTCTGTTAGTATAAGTACTGGACTGGACGCTTAGTATAAGTACTGGACTGATAAAAAGAAAATCTAAAGCAGAGATTTTTTTTAGATTTGAAGATCACCAGATCCTTGCATTATTGTCATCGTAATGACTGTGTTGTGAAGTAAATTAAGCCAGGCAGACATGCGGTGATCTTGGTTTCATGAAATATTTCCTTTAGCAAAGACATTCGGTCACATGTCCTTCTTTTCCAGTGACAAAAGTCGTAGCTCTATTGCAGGATAGGTTGTGTAAAATTTGTCAATGACTTGCGATAAAGCAGACAAGCATGATTGGTCTCTACAGAAATCTACGATTTTTTGTTATTTGACAATAACTTTTGTGTTGGCAGCTAAATGTCATTAATCTATAGATGTAATTTTAACTATGGTGATATTTTTTATATCGTCTAATCTAGCTGGCTGGCTGATTAGCATTATATATAATGTTTGTAAAGGGATGATGAATTCAACTTACATACTACACCCACTTTGAATATTAAATTTCTGCTCTATTGGGAGAGGGGTGCTGCTTTTAAAGACTTTGCACCTACTTCAAACACCTGATTCAACTAAAATGTTAAAGTAGTATGACAACCCTAACAGTACGAATGTGCAGTTTTAATACTTTGTTTGCATTTCAGACCTCAAAGTTGTCCTCAACCGGGGACAGAATGTTAAGCAAACCATGTGGTGTGTGTTTTTCTGAAGTGCTAGATACGGCCTTGCTCAGGAATACCTGGCCTGAAGAGTCCTAGCTGTCTCTGTCCAAAGTTCTGCTGGTTGTGCTGCAGATCTCATTTCTGGCTGATGATTCCTGCTGTAACTGCCCAAAGCCCATCTGGTCGTCTTTGAACAAGCAAAATATTGTTATCCCGCAAAAAAGGTAATGTACTCCAGTAATCTTCACAACATCACAGCAATCACAAAGAAGGAACACCAGTGGATGTATAAGATAGAGTCCAGGTGTGTATGATTGAGTTTGATATTGGGGTGGACACCTTTTATATTTTTCTCAAAGTGTTATATTCTCAAAGAGTATATATTTTTCTCTAAGGACGGGAGGGGGGCAATTTACCAGCTTCTAACATTGGGGGGATGAGGGGGGGGGCGTTCCTGCGCCCTTGGTAGAGTCTATCCTCACCTATTCCATCACTGTCTGGTTTGGGTCTGCCTGCTGCAGGGGGAATCTACCATCCTTTGTTCAGACGGTCATTGGCTGCCTGCCACCTGACCTCCATCAAGGCCTTGCGTGATTCCAGGGAGAGGAAGTGTGCAGGAAAGATCGTTGCTGACCCCTCTGAACCCACTGACCAAAAAATCATCTAGCACTCAATACGCGGCTCATCTCCCTGCATCTATTCAACGTGTATGTACTCTACTGAGACTGTAAAACTGTACAGAAAATATTCTGACTCTGTTTAACAACCCAGTTGCAGTGCCCAACCCTGATTATGGATGATATGAGCTTGCGAAGATTTCTGAAACTCATCAAAAGGCACTGATACAGAAGTTAATCAGCAGAGCTCAAAGCAGGCCTTTATTTTGCCAAAGCCTCCATGGTCTCAGATATCAAAGGCAACAAGAACCACCACAACTCAATGTTGCAGAAGGTGATAAGATATGTTGGCTTGAGTCCCAAATTAAACTCTCTTCCCTATATAGAACACTACCCTTGACCTGGGCACTACCTGTGACCTGGGCATATTCAGTATGAGTGAAAATAAGACATAAGGCTGAATAAACTATGCATATACATTTGAAGATAAGAAGGTTCTGGCTACAAATCCAAAACATGTTGATGGTTCCAGGTAGAACTCTTGGTAACCATCTTCTTGATTTAGGCCAGCTGGGGGGTTTAGGTGATCGGATTCATGTTTTCATTCTGTCTGTTTCCAAATGGAACTTTCTTTTTATACAGTTCACTCCTTTTTTCAGGGCCTACAAGTGCAGAGATTGGACCACCTTCATGCATGTCTCCATAATACCCCATTGACCAAATGGCAAATGGCATGAAGATGCCAGATTTGTTTTTCTAAATTAATTTATGGTAAATATTTCATTTGATTAGTGTAGACCTTACTAAGTGTTGAGATATTCTACAAGTTTACATGAACTACAGACACTTAAAGGTAAAATGTTGCTTTGTTTCAGAACAGAATCCTTGGTCATCCTGACCTCAACCTTAATAATGTAAAAGGCTCTTTCTATTCAGATTTTAAACTGCCTTCCTACATCATTCTCTGCACTTGGCTTAGTTATTAAACAAACTCCTTGCAGCTGCAAGTTTTATTGGCTGTTTTTTAATCTGCAAGTTGATCTCTAAATTTGTGCCAGCAAGCAAGGTCATTTTACCAATGTTATGAAATTGGAACCACGCTTCTCATTAACTAGATGGACAGAACAGTGTTCGATTAGTAACAGAAGAAAGAAATCTATTCATCTTCTCTAAAATTGGATTGATAGGTGAGATTAGCATCAAATTTTGTGCTTAAAGTCTATTTATTAATGTCAGACCTGCCAAATTCTCACTTTAAATATTGCTATTATGTTTAATAACTATGATTACACATTATTACATAGCATTTATCACTGGGAACCTATTTAATTGCTTTTACTATACATAAAAAATGTATCCCAAAATGTTCCCACCACACAGATGCAATAGCCAACTGTGCGAATGACCATGTCTCATTGCTTCAATTCTCAAAGTGCCTAGAAGAGTTAACAATGGCAGCATGTCCTCCTCCTATCCCACTCCAAGCTATTCTGATTTTTTCCACACTGCATGACTAAGCAGGAAGTAGGTAATATCATTGTGAATGAAGACACACTAACTAGACTGATGAGCTCTGTTAACTTTTTGCAGGTGCCCGACCATCCTGAGAGAGTCGCTAGAACACGATGAGACAAGGAAATCCCAGCTGAGGATGCCCCCCCCCATACTGGCTGATGCTTTGCCAGTTTTCAGCCACATGTCAGCCAGATGCACAGTCCAGGTTCCCTGACTGCAGTGGCACCAGGAAAGATGGCTTTAGAGTGCTGCACCACCCGAAAAACTGTGAACTACTTTTTCAAAGTAACTTTAGTAACATGTTAAATACATGGTATTTCTCCCCCATGTGGAAAAAAGGTGAATTACAAGAACATTATGCTTCATTCTAAGTCTTTTCCGCACCATAAATTAGTGGAGACCTGTGATATACTTTTTCATTAATTTTTTGGTTAATGAGAACGTATGTTGTGGTGAAGTTACTGGAAACCCTGGCACTGCCTATGACGCCATAACGGGACTGATATATGGATGATATCCATATCCATATGGATGATATCCATATCCAACTCTGTGCTATAAACCCCACTAGTGAGAAAATCTGTTTCTTTTACATAGATTTCCCAATACATATCTGGATTGCATTTAATTAATATGAAAATGTTGTGCTAATCGTATTGAACAAGGTGTCGTCTTTTTACCACAGGGTCATGTTATAACAACCTGAAGAAAATTTTTGAAAATAATTTTCCAAAAGTTATTTTGAGTCTTTTGAGTTATGCCTATGCTATGTCTGAGGGAGTCACTGACTGAATTTGTCTTTATACAGGTATGCAATGCAGCAGAATAGTCTCAGTCCCTCACACTCCGATATAGATACTCCTTACCTGCTTGGGCAGATCAAAGTCTTGGTGCACATTAGGAAAATACAGGGACTCCTTTTGAGTGCTCAAAGTGCCGCAGAGATGCTTAGCTATGCATTCCCCCTGTCAGAAGCAAACAAAGCCATTTCTCTTTGGGGAGAGAGAGGCGTGTGATTTCTATGACATGCCTCACCTGTGGTGACCAATCACAATGGTAGACACAATCCTAAGCCCCGAGGGAGAGAGATGGAAGGGTTTATGTTGTCACTGCTGGAGGTTTTACAATCTCCTCTTATACATCTTACAGCTAATGTTTATTTTCACAGGGACCACCACCTCATTCCTTCAAATTGACCTATAAAGGTACTGTGTGGAATCATAAAACACAAATACACACACAGGAATGAACATGCATTATGGTGGAAAAGCACCCTTGTCTTGATTTAGATTTTTATTGCAGACGTGTCGGTGAGCACTATTTTTATTTTTATTGTTGTCTTATGAACTGGTATACTCTCCAGTCTTTTAATTGACGGACAGGGACATAAACCCCCACAAAAAAAGTGACGAAAAGAAAGTGGAATATATACTGTACATTTTATTTGAGTTATTTTGCTGATCCTCTTATCCAGAGCAGCCTACAGTAGTGAATGTATACATTTTCACACCGGTCCCCTGTGGGAATCGAACTCACAATCCTGGCATTGCAAGAGCCACACTGTTACCAATAAAGTTACATAATGAAGCCCTGCAACAGGGCAGGGAATGGTTGTGCCAGGCTTGCGGGGAAAGCGAGCAGTAGCCGACCAGCCAAGCTAAATGTGGACTTATGGTGTCCATTATCTATAGTGTTTCATGCACCTGATTGAGGAACCATTGTCAGACTTATCAGCCACACAAAAGATGACCTCATTCAAGGACAACTCTGAGAGATGACAGCTGCAATATTGGCCTCTGTGAATGTTGACATGTAATATACTAGGTTAGAGGAAGTAGGCCTTTCAAACTGACCGTGATGTCCACTGCTTTTCAGGACAGATAAGATTAGACTTCTTTGGAGAAACACTATACAGTTGAGAGGGCTTTAATGCTGGGCTCACCAGTTCAATCTATTTAAGAGATAAAATAAGGAGACAGGATGTAAGACAACATTCCACGTGGCACCCTATTCACTTAATAATGAACTCATTTTGACCAGGACCCACAGAGGGACTGGATCAGATTCATGCAATAGCAAATGTACAGATATCTTTGATCTGAATATTATTTGCCACAAGCAATTGGATAAAATCTATTTGGTGACATGAAAATAATGTCAAAAGTTTAATCCAGTTATTATTTGCCTTCTTTATAGATGATGATGTGATTTCAAGCCTCAGTTACAGTGGATATAAAAAGTCTACACACCCCTGTGAAAATGCCAGGTTTTTGTGATGTAAAAGAATGAGACAAAGATAAATCCTTCTAAAAAATCAGTTTTTCCACTTTTAATGTGACCTATAATGTGAACAATTCAATTGAAAAACAAACTGAAATCTTCGAGGGGGAAAAATGAAAAATAAAAATCTTACAATAACCTGGTTGCATAAGTGCGCACACCCTCTTATAACTGGGGATGTGGCTGTGTTCAGAATTAACCAATCACATTCAAACTCATGTTAAATAGAAGTCATTACACACCTGCCATCATTTAAAGTGACTCTGATTAATCACAAATAAAGTTTTCAGCTTTTCTAGTAGGATTTTCCTGACATTTTCTTAGTTGCATCTCAGAGCAAAAGCCATGGTCCGCAGAGTGCTTCCAAAGCATCAGAGGGATGTCATTGTTGAAAGATATCAATCAGGAGAAGGGTACAAAAGAATTTCCAAAGCATTAGATATACCATGGAACACAGTGAAGACAGTCATCATCAAGTGGAGAAAATATGGCACAACAGAGACATTACCAAGAACTAGACGTCCCTCCAAAATTGATGAAAAGACAAGAAAGAAAACTGGTCAGGGAGGCTTCCAAGAGGCCTACAGCAACATTAAAGGAACTGCAGGAATTTCTGGCAAGTACTGGCTGTGTGCTACATGTGACAACAATCTCCCGTATTCTTCATATGAATGGTCAATGGGGTAGGGTGGCAAGACGGAAGCCTTTTCTTACAAAGAAAAACATCCAAGCCCGGCTGAAGTTTGCAAAAACAAACATCAAGTCCCCCAAAAGCACGTGGGAAAATGTGTTATGGTCTGATGATACAAAGGTTGAACTTTTTGGCCATAATTCCAAAAGGTATGTTTGGCGCAAAAACAACACTGCACATCACCCAAAGAACACCATACCCACAGTGAAGCATGGTGGTGGCAGCATCATGCTTTGGGGCTGTTTTTCTTCAGCTGGAACCGGGGCCTTAGTCAGGTTGGAGGGAATTATGAACAGTTCCAAATGCCAGGCAATTTTGGCACAAAACCTTCAGTCGTCCGTTAGAAAGCTGAAGATGACGAGGAAGTTCACCTTTCAGCACGGCAACGACCCAAAGCACACATCCAAATCCACAAAAGCATGGCTTCACCAGAAGAAGATTAACGTTTTGGAATGGCCCAGCCAGAGCCCAGACCTGAATCCAATTGAACATCTGTGGGGTGATCTGAAGAGGGCTGTGCACAGGAGATGTCCTTGCAATCTGACAGATTTGGAGCACTTTTGCAAAGAAGAGTGGGCAAATAATGTCACGTCAAGATGTGCCATGCTAATAGACTCCTACCCAAATATACTGAGTGATGTAATAAAATCAAAAGGTGCTTCAACAAAGTATTAGTTTAAGGGTGTGCACACTTATGCAACCAGGTTATTGTGAGTTTTTTATTTTTTATTTTTCCCCCTCAAAGATTTCAGTTTGTTTTTCAATTGAATTGTTCACGTTATAGGTCATATTAAAGGTGGAAAACGTTCTGACATGATTTATCTTTGTCTCATTCTTTTACATCACAAGAACCTGGCATTTTCACAGGGGTGTGTAGACTTTTTATATCCACTGTATGTAGTTGAGAACCAAATCCTCAGCACTCATTGAGGATACATTCAGAATGCTCAGTTTGACGTCAGACATATTTGCAACAGTTGGGGAATAAATGTGCATACTTTATTGATATACTGTAAGAACAAAAGGGTATTTCCGAAAAATGCAGAAGCATATATTTTGTACGTAGACCTCTTCTCTGACTGTAGCCGGCTATGTTGTTGCTCCCAACGCTTCAGTCCTGTAAGGGCAGCTAAGCAAAAGGGCAGTAGGTGGGAATATGCTGATGACAGGACTCGTTCATGTCACTTACAATCATGACACACTATCAAACAGATCTACAAACGGGCCAGACAATGTACCACCAGGCCTCCTTCCTTACAGCACAGATTCATCTATTTCAACTGATGTTGAGTCCCAAAGACCATCCTATTCCCTATTTAGTACATTACATTTGACCAGAGCTCTATGGGCCCAGGGAAATGGTATTGAATAGGGAATAGGATGCAATTTGGGACTCGACGAGATGAGCCCATATAACCAACCCTTGACTGTTGTGGGAAGATCAGAACTTGGTGGTCCTCCACTGAAGTCCACCCCAGAGAGAAAAGGAGATTGAATAACACATGATGAGTCTTGCCTTTATCGAGATGTCATTGTTTGCACATTGGTTCACAAATGTGGAGGGATGAAAGGAAGAAAGACCCTCGTAGCTGTCAAGCAAAACCTCACCTGAGACTGTGTCTGTGTGATAATATACTGGCCATTGTTGCTGGCATGATGTTTGGATTAAAACGTCAAAACAACTATTAATTCATTTGACAGACAGTTGCACTGAAAAAAAAGGCTATTAAAACAGAGTTTCCATTACAGCATCAAAAGAACCACCAGGACAGCTGTATTTCAGATGACTACACAACCACATCAAAACCACAAAAGGGTTTACATTCTCCTACCATTATTTAGATGAAACACGTTACGTGTTTTAGGCTACCTCTATCCTGTTTTTGAAACACTTTCTGTGTGTTACATTGGGCTTCTATTCAACACGTTCTGTAGGAGGGTCACTGCTCATGGTGGGGAACTGGGTGACTGAATGGGAACAGGAATGATATGAATGAACAGCGTCTCCACTTCCACTTCACCCATGATGCCTTGTCCTGGGGGGGGGGGTGGGGGGGGGCTCAGGTCCCAGCTCTAAACCCATTCACACACAGAAGAGCCATTCTACAGGTAGTCAGTAGTGCACAACCATTAAATGTCTGTGTAACCTCACGCACCTCATCTTGTGATCTGGTTTCATACAACACAATAAAGAAAAAGATATACACTTATTGTTTTATGGATATTTAGAAATATTTAAATATATTTTTATTTGTATTAAGCAACTTATTGTGATGTTTTAAGGGTCATGATTAACAGATATCAAAACCATCTGGCAAATATTGCAAGCCATTTCAGAATGTATTCCTTGAACTGACTATAGATTATTTAAAAGTTATTTATTAGTTATTAGTAACTATTACAATTGTTAATATTACATATTTCAGTTTTACTAGTGAAGGTTGATATGATGGTGAAGGAGGTGCTTGTGCAGATCCAAGCCAGAGAGTCAGTGCTGTTTTATCAAAATGTATGATTGCCTCACAAATGACACCCTATTTCCAATAGTAGGGGACTACTTTTCTCCAGGGCCACTTAGGAGGACAAAAATAGACAAAGTGTATAATGATCCACTTTTCTCCAACTCCATCTTTCTGTGGAGTCAAAAGTGTCAGAAAATGTATACATTTTTCCATGTTGCAATGCCAATGTCTATAAATAGGTTTTAAGATTTAGGTTACATGAATAAAGGCTAGATAAGTTGTCATCTGTCGACTGATGGTTCATTTCTGGTGTGTATTGCCCTCAAGGCAAGGTTTTAATTATTTTGACTGTGGTTGTAATAAAATCAGTGTATGAAAAAGTCTCTATAAATTTTACAGATACAACCAAATTTGAAAAAAATAGTGCTCTTATAATAATGCTCTTATTTCAAAATGCGGTTTCAGATACTGAAGTCCACAGCATTTGTGGAATTCTTAACAGGGAGAGATAAGGACAGACTATTCTATTTGTTAGAGCAAGGGGCCCCTTAAGGTCCCAAAGAATCTGTGTGTCCGAACAAACTTTCACTGGCACTCCAACATTTTCTCAGCGGTATGAAGTTACATGCAGAAAAAGATACTTCTGCATCACATAACATCACATATATTTTACTCCGGTGTTGCTGGCCCTATCACAACCTAAATCTAGTCCTCCAAAAAATAGACAGAACTCACTGAATCCCATAGAATAAGAATAAGTATTTTTAGATGACCTATGAATCAATCACTATTTTTAACGTCAGCTACTGCTTAGTAGGTTGACATCTGACCTCCTAAGTTCTTCCTGATTTTTTTAGAGTAGTGGGAGCAATGTGTGCTGAACTACATCACCAGGATTACAAGCGTTTCGGTGTAGGAGTTGTAACCCGCAGGGGCTGCAGGCTAGCCGGGTCACAGCCCACCCATGGGGGTAAAATAAGGGGAGGGGGGCAGGGTCACCAGGGGCCTGGAGGAGAATTAATGCTCTGAGACTGCAGGTATCAACCCATGGACTGATCATAAAGGCAGACAGACAGAATGCAGAATGGCAACTGTTAAGTCGTTAACTTGATGAATACATATTATTTCAGTATAAGAGCATCTCTCAGATGTCCTAATGGTATCACATTTTGGACAGCATCAGTAAAATGACTTGCTGCAAGGTGATCAAGCATACCTTATTTGCACTGACAGAAGTTTCAATGAATTAAGGGGGTCTCTATAAAAGGTAGTCATTGTTCATCATCTCCTGGCTGCAAATAACTTAGTAAAAAATGAAGAGAAAGGAAGTACAACCTGTGGACCTTTATGATAGCAGGGCCCTGAAAGAGGACACCACTGATGCATGAGTGAAAAGCACCTTATGTCAAACATAATTGTCCTGTCCTGAAAAACAAGCCAGCCAGCGATGTCTGATTCGATTCCCTCCTGTTTGGCTCAAGTTACTTCCTGCCTAGCTTTTGAGATGTTGCCTTGACAATGACCTTCTGGGTAGTTCTTGGGATGCTCTAATACGCCCACCCTTTCTAGCCAAGACTAGAATTTAATGACCCTTTATTTTCCTGTCTCTTGGTTTCTTTTCATCATTTCACAGACAGAAACTAGAGCGAATGTTGTAACAAAAAAGCACTACAGAAAATGATTTACAACCTACCATAATGTTATAGAAACGCTTGACTTTAGTGACCTTTTTACGATTCAGATTAGAGTCATTTATGTCACAGTCCAAAGGATATATAATGTGGTCACACAACCTAACATTGAATGTTTCCCAAAGTAATGCACAATATAGGGAAGAAGGTGCCATTTAGGAAATCCAGTTTCTCCAGAATGTGTTATCTGACCAATCCCATCTTGAAAAGGCCTTTAGATATTCAACTTCACTGGCCTGTGAGGAAGACACCTCTCTCAGAGAACATGTCAATCCTCAAGAATGTAGATCTGTCGCTACCCACAACTAAATACCATTTTTCCTCTCTTTCATTTTGTTTTTTTCCCTCTCTGTCTTTCTCCTCACAAGAGTCTTTGAAGTAAATAGCGAAAGGATCCCCGACTGTAGCAAATTACCTGAAGACTGAAACATTTTTGACATAAGTCCTGAGAGATGGGGAGAGCCACTTTTCCTGGCGGCCCCTTTGGCCGTATTTAATCTGGGGCTGTGGGAGACAGCGGTGCTGACAGAGTGATGGGACAGCTGGACACGCTTCCAGGGCAACAGTGACTGACAAAGTCAGAGCTAGAAGCAGGGCCACTGCAGACACTGCCCTGACCGGAGCAGGGCCACGTGGCTACAGCTAGGAACAGCCCAGTGTTGAAGCTATAAGCCAGGCCAGTGTTGAAGCTATGAGCCGGGCCAGTGTTGAAGCTATAAGCCAGGCCAGTGTTGAAGCTATAAGGCAGGCCAGTGTTGAAGGTAGGAGCAGGGCCAGTGTTGAAGCTATGAGCCTGGCCAATGTTGAAGCTATAAGCCAGGCCAGTGTTGAAGGTAGGAGCAGGGCCAGTGTTGAAGCTATAAGCCTGGCCAGTGTTGAAGCTATAAGCCAGGCCAGTGTTGAAGCTATAAGCCAGGCCAGTGTTGAAGCTATAAGCCGGGCCAGTGTTGAAGGTAGGAGCAGGGCCAGAGTTGAAGCAATGAGCCGGGCCAGTGTTGAAGGTAGGAGCAGGGCCAGAGTTGAAGCTATGAGCCGGGCCAGTGTTGAAGCTATAAGCCGGGCCAGTGTTGAAGCTATAAGCCGGGCCAGTGTTGAAG
>JACXGI010002793.1:56234-69963 GCA_016801175.1 Esox masquinongy | reverse complement strand
TCTGTTCCCACATAGTTACAGTGTAGTTCCAAGGAAAGAGGGCTGTAATTTGAAATGGTGTCTTTTCCCACATAGTTACACTGTAGTTACAAGGAAAGAGGGCTGATATTTGAAGCGGTACCTGTTCCCACATCGTTACACTGTAGTTACAAGGACAGAGAGCTTTAATTTGAAACGGTACCTGTTCCCAACATAGTTACACTGTAGTTACTCGGAAAGAGGGCTGTAATGTGAACCGGTGTCTGTTCCCACATAGTTACAGTATAGTTCCAAGGAAAGAGGGCTGTAATTTGAAATGGTGTCTTTTCCCACATAGTTACACTGTAGTTACAAGGAAAGAGGGCTGATATTTGAAGGGGTAACTGTTCCCACATCGTTACACTGTAGTTACAAGGAAAGAGAGCTGTAATGTGAAGTGGCGTCTGTTCCCACATAGCTACACCGTAGTTACAAGGAAGGATGGCTGTAATTTGAAGCAGTATCTGTCCCGACAGTGTCTGTTCCCACATAGTTACACTGTAGTTACAAGGAAAGAAATCTGTAATTTTTTAACCGTTACCTGCTCCTATATAAATACACTGTAGTTACAAGGAAAGAGGGCTGTAATATGAAGCAGTGTCTGTTCCCACGTAGTTACACTGTAGTTACACTGAAAGTGGGCTGTAAATTGAAGCGGAAGCTGTTCCCACATATTTACAATGTAGTTACAAGGACAGAGAGCTGTAATTTGAAGCGGTACCTGTTCCCACATAGTTACACTGCAGTTACAAATAAAGAGTTCTGTAAATTGAAGCAGTGTCTATTCCCACATAGTTACACTGTAGTTACAAGGAAAGAGTTCTGTAATTTTTGAACCGGCACCTGTTCCCATATAAATACACTGTAGTTACAAGGAAAGAGGGCTGTAATATGAAGCGGTATCTGTTCCCACATAGTTACTCTGTAGTTACTAGGAAAGAGGGCTGTAATTTGAAATGGTACCTGTTCCCACATAGTTACACTGTACTTACTCGGAAGGAGGGCTGTAATTTGAAATGGTACCTGTTCCCACATAGTTACACTGTACTTACTCGGAAAGAGGGCTGTAATTTGAAGTGGTGTCTGTTCCCACATAGTTACAGTGTAGTTCCAAGGAAAGAGGGCTGTAATTTGAAATGGTGTCTTTTCCCACATAGTTACACTGTAGTTACAAGGAAAGTGGGCTGATATTTGAAGCGGTACCTGTTCCCACATCGTTACACTGTAGTTACAAGGACAGAGAGCTGTAATTTGAAGTTGTGTCTGTGGCAAGGCCACCAGCTTCATCGGTAGGAAGCAATGACTATCAATGTATCTCTGATTGAATGTGCTGTCTGTAAAAATCACGAGCTTGCTACAATTAGCAATAACTGTCATGCCAATACCATTGTTAGCAAGGTACTGCATCAAGATGTAACCATTGAAACCTTTAGAGTTGTGTGCTATAAATGTGTAATCATTATATTTCGGTTGCCTAAACTTTTGGAAAAAAGCAGCAACACAACCATCTCTGGCTGAACACCACATCTCATTATCAAAGCTTATTGCGCACACAAAATTTGCTGTGTGCACACCGTTCACCAAACTGACAATTGTCTCAAAATCATAAAATATGTAGCGCTCACTGGGGTCCTCAGGATTAGAGGGTTTTATGAAACACTGATGATTCATTTCAACCGCCAGATCCACGTTACAATTGGGACACATGTTAGCCGTGCACTTGTGCGCTTTATAGTTGGTAATACTAACGTTGTAATGACGGCCGCAATCGACACAGTATTTCTTCTGGTCACACCTGCCAACCCAACGACCCACACCTTTGTGGTGCTTCAAGCGTTTATGCTGTCTATAACAAAAGTCAGAATAACATATCCGCTTACAGTCCGGGCACTGCTTTGTGTTATGGGGTTAGGTATGACAATCTTCATGAAGACAGACACTACAGCTATGTTTACAGCCATGATCACCGCGGATGTTAAAACCTATACAACACCACTCACAAACATATGACACACCCAGAAAACCCTTCCGATTCATGATGCCATAGAAATGGTTATCGTGTAAGTACATAAAGACGGTTCTAGGGTGGGTGTCCTTGCTGTTTTGAAACTTGGTAAAGTGACCATCCCGTGTTCGATGAAAGACAACAATTTTACACCTTGTCATTTCTTCAAACCGAACAATATCTGTGAATGCCACACAATCATCTAACGCTAAACCAGCTCCCGTATGTAACTCACGACCACTAACCAGGGCCTCAGCATATGTGTACTGTGGGTTCAACATACCCATCAAACAAACGGAAAGACATGTAGAATCATTATTTACAGCTACATATAAATGCCTTCTTTTTTTATTGATAATCTGCTCTATCAACAGTGTTGGAGCTTTATGTCGCGGGGCAACACCCTCACGGTTTTTGACAATTTGTACCACCAGCTCTGGTGATTCATCAATCATAATCTCAGCATTACTCTGCATAACACTTTCAAGTAAATTACCAAACGTGCGTTCATTATATTCATCTGCTCTCATGGTCACATGTACGGGGGATATCAGAGATTCACCAATCAACTCAATCTGCAGACGATCACCAGGCCCGTTTACAAAGTCTGAAGCTCTAACAATCAAAGTATCCAAGCCTGCCATAATGATTGCATAGAATGTGCCAAAATACCCAATTTCACCAGTATTTTGTAAATTTATCAACTGTTGTAATTCAGCGTTGTCAAATGCATTACGTTGTATAACTTTAACATCGCCATCATTGCAATGAGTTTGCATCAGAGAGCTTGGAGGAGAGTCAACTAGATCATGTGAAAAACGGGGGCTACTAAGCTCGGTTAACAAACCTTCCATCTGAGGATTATTCTGTGTATCGCTGTGTAACAAAGTAATGGCCGTTTCATTTGTATTTTGGGGTGTGGTCTGTTGAATATGTGTAGATGTTGTTGGTTGTTCTGTGTCTGGTCTGTTGTTAGCAATATCTTTCGCCATTTCTCTAGCTTAACGTGTAAATAACGATCCACTTACAGGTTGAAATATTATTCTAACTCAAACATACATTTACATACATCACAGTTTTGATGAGTTGACGGTAAAATATGTATTACCTTCAGCTTTCAAGCATGAAAGAAAACAATGAAACAAAAATCCCCTGACGCTGTGCAGCCACAAGGTGGGGTGTCTGTAACTGAAGCCATTATGGTGATGTACTCTGTATCATCACCGTGGGTCCTCAATCTGTTGGTTGGTAAATAGAGTACAAAGGTTCAGCTGTATGCATACTGTCGTAATGTTAATAACATTTTAGTACAAGACTGAAAATGTCTGTAAATGATTAGACTTACACAAAAAGTATCTGTTCAGGTTGTGTAAGATCACAACCGCACAGTCCAACTGACACTGATGCTGGTCACTTGGTCTGAAATAAATACAAAGAGGGTTAACAAGCACATACAAGGTATTTAAAGCTGATTAACAATAATGTTAAAAGTCTACTTACCAAGATTTGAAGGCCCAAAAATGTGTTTACCAAACACGGCTGGGTTTAATTCCGCTCAACCTAAACCAGAGATATAAAACAGTCAATATGAGAGACAGATAAAAGCGCATGGATTGCTTAATCGTAAAATTGATTTACACATTCTTAAAAAGTTCAAATATGTCGTTTGTTAGCGTTTGTAATTGCAACGCAAGTCAAATCAATTATTTCAAATCAAATAACCTGTACTTACAATGTAAACAGCATACTCCGCGCTGGAAACAACAGCTGTCTTCTGTGGAAGCTGCAAATTTAATAGTCTTTACATCGCAGTCGGGGTGCCTCCAGCAGGTCACGCCTCTTAACTTTGTAATTGGTTACACATCATCGTTCTTCACGTTAGAACTATACCGGCTACAATGATTAAAATTGTGGCTAAAGCTTAACTAGTTAGTTCAGATAGTTGTTGACGTTTGACAACCAAATATATTGATACTTCCTGTCCGGTAGAAACGCTGTTCTCGGTAATTATCGCGCTCAGCCGTGACATCACGTCATTTAATTTTATCTATTAACGGCAAACTCATCCGCTTACATATAAACGCTGGCTATTGTCACCATATCGCCATTAATCTCTTCAACATTTAACAAACACAAGTCCATAATATAGCAATCAAAAATCGGATTTCACGAGTTGCTTCAAGTCATTACGAGAATGCAGCACATCTTACACGGAAGTCCCAGCATCCGCCTACACTAACACAGACAGGTATTCTCAAACTCGCAAATACTACAGTTTGTAACCATCGTTGCCTGTTAAACATTTCTACCAATGTGAAGAAAACAATCTCGCGTTGATCCCCGTTGTACAATTTCATAAGACGCCTTTACAAAAGTTTTGATTACCTGAAATAACATATCTTTACCTGTCAACGATTCACCGTTGTTCATGCAAATTTATACGCTACCTTCCGGGTAACTTTGTAATGTTTTGCCATATAATGTAACTTAAAAGTTAGTGCTGACTTAAATCAACCATTTTTATTACAAAAATCACCATTGCTCATACATATACATGTACCAAAATCATTGTTTTTATTTTTAACAATATTTTAAACCCAATCACGATACAATCAACCTAGTCATAATGTGTGGTCGGCCCAGGCGTTGGTTGTTCCTTCAAAATAATTGCATTGCTCATGAGATGTTTGTTTACTGTAGTGCTTTGTTAGACCACAAACCGTGAAACAAGGGACGTTTTTCAACCTGCCTATACTACAGTTTGTACTAGTGGTTATTAAGGGTCCATTACTATGGGCAGATCTGATATTAAGGCCCATCTCTTGTTAAAATGAAAAATGGGCTGAAACTCTCCAAAATCGTAAGTCTCGACCCCTTCTTTATATAACAAAAAAGCATGTTTCCCACTTGAAATTCTGTGCTTGTGGAAAAACACCATGCTACATGCACATTGTAAAACATGGAAGGTTAACACCCACTGGTTGTAGGACATCTGTTGTAACACTTATCGGAACATAAAATGCCGGGGGTTATAGCATTGCTGAACCCTGGCGCCCTTTTGTTAAACAACAAACATCTTGCCGCTGATATAACACTTATTTATTGCCAGGGAATTTAATATTCCAGAACCCTAAGACCCCCATTGTTAAACATCAAACATATCGCACCTGTTATAACACTCGTCCGGGGTGCTTATCAGTCGTTGTAAAACATCAAACATGGACACAACAATACAATCATAAATTACAAAATCACCGGACATGCATACGCCATTCTGGAAGTCGCGTCCTAAGATATGTCATACAGGAAGTCCCACCCAGTAAACCAGATGTCCCGCCCACCTGTCAAATCAATCTGGAAGCCCCACCCACCAGGGGTCATAAATCATCAAAGTGACACATTATACCCTACATTTACTACTAGGGCTGTAATTGTTGAAGCGGTACCTGTTCCCACATAAATATACTGTAGTTACAAGGTAAGGGGGCAGTAATTTGAAGGGGTATCTGTTCCAACATAGTTAGAGTGTATTTACAAGGAAAGAGGGCTGTAATTTTTGAAGCGGTACGTGTTCCCACAAAAATACACTGTAGTTACAAGGATAGAGGGCTGTAATTTGAAGCAGTGTCTGTTCCCACGTAGTTACAAGGAAAGACGCCTGTAATTTGAAGCGGTGTCTGCTCCCACATAGTTACAGTGTAGTTACAAGGAAAGATGACTGTAATTTGAAGCGGTACCTGTTCCCACATAGATACACTGTAGTTACAAGGAACGAGAGCTGTAATTTGAATTGGCGGCTGTTTCCATATAGTTACAATGTATTTACAAGGAAAGACGGCTGTAATTTGAAGAAGTGTCTATTCCCACTGTAATTACTCGGAAAAAGGGCCGTAATTTGAAGCGGTATCTGTTCCCACATATTAACAATGTAGTTACAAGGACAGAGAGCTGTAATTTGAAGTGATGTGTGTTCCCACATAGCTATACTGTAGTTACAAAGAACGAGGTCTGTAATTTGAAGCGGTACATGTTCCCATGTAGTTACACTGTAGTTACAAGGAAAGAGGGCTATAATTTGAAGCAGTGTATGTTCCCACATATTTACAATGTAGTTATAAGAACAGAGAGCTGTTATTTGAATTGGTGTCTGTTCCCACGTAGTTACAAGGAAAGACGCCTGTAATTTGAAGCGGTACCTGTTCCCACATAGTTACACTATAGTTACAAGGAAAAATGGCGGTAATTTTAAGCAGTGTCTTTTCCCACGTAGTTACACTGTAGTTACAAGGATAGAGGGCTGTAATTTGAAGCAGTGTCTGTTCCCACATAGTTACAGTATAGATACATGGAAAGATGACTGTAATTTGAAGCAGTGTCTGTTCCCACGTAGTTACAAGGAAAGAGAGCTGTAATTTGAAGCGGTACCTGTTCCCATATATATACACTGTAGTCACAAGGAAAGTGGGCTGTAATTTGAAGCAGTACATCTTCCCACATAGTTACACTGTAGGTACAAGTAAAGAGGGCTGTAATTTGAAGCAGTGTCTGTTCTCACATAATTACACTGTAGTTACAAGGACAAAGGGCTGTAATTTGAAGCAGAACCCGTTCCCACATAGTTACACTGTAGTTACAAGGAAAGAGAGCTGCAATTTTTGAACCAGTGCCTATTTCCACAAAAATACACTGTAATTATAAGGAAAGACGCCTGTAAATTGAAGCGGTACCTGTTCCCACATAGGTACACTGTAGTTACAAGGAAACAGGGCTTTAATTTGAAGCGGTGTCTGTTCCCACATAGTTACAGTGTAGTGTCAAGGAAGGAGGTCTGTAATTTGAAGCAGAGTCTGTTCCCACGTAGTTACGCTGTAGTTACAAGGAAGAGGACTGTAAATTTTGAAGCGGTACCTGTTCCCAAATAAATACACTGTAGTTACAAAGATAGTGGGCTGTAATTTGTAGCAGTGTCTGTTCCCACATAGTTACAGTGTTGATACATGGAAAGATGGCTGTAATTTGAAGCGGTGTCTGTTCCCACGTAGTTACAAGGAAAGACGACTGTAATTTGAAGCGGTGTCTGTTCCCACATAGTTACAGTGTAGTGTCAAGGAAGGAGGTCTGTAATTTGAAGCAGAGTCTGTTCCCACGTAGTTACGCTGTAGTTACAAGGAAGAGGGCTGTAAATTTTGAAGCGGTACCTGTTCCCACATAAATACACTGTAGTTACAAAGATAGTGGGCTGTAATTTGTAGCAGTGTCTGTTCCCCCATAGTTACACTGTAGTTTCTCGGAAAGAGGGCTGTAATTTGAAGCGGAATCTGTTCTCACGTAGTTACAGTGCAGTTACAAGGAAAGAGGACTATTATTTGAAGCGGTGTCGGTTCCCACATAAGTACAGTGTAGTTGCAAGAAAGATGTCTGTACTTTGAAGCGGTACCTGTTCCCACATAGTTACACTGTAGTTACAAGGAAAGAGAGCTGTATTTTTAAGTGGCGTCGGTTCCCACGTAGCTACACTGTAGTTACAATGAAGGAGGGCTGTAATTTGACACAGTGTCTGTTCCCACATAGTTAAAGTGTAGTTACAAGGAAAGAGGGCTGTAATTTGAACCGGTACCTGTTCCCACATAAATACATTGTAATTACAAGAAAAGAGAGCTGTAATTTGAAACGTGGTCTTTTCCCGAATAGTTACAGTGTAGATCCATGGAAATATGGCTGTAATTTGAAGCGGTGTCTGTTCCCACATAGTTACACTGTAGTTACAAGGAAAGAGGGCTGTAATTTGAAGCGGTGTCTGTTCCCGCATAGTTACACTGTAGTTACAAGGAAAGAGGGCTGTAATTTGAAGCAGTGTCTGTTCCCACATAGTTACAGTGCAGATACATGGAAAGATGTCTGTAATTTTAAGCAGTACATCTTCCCCCATAGTTACACTGTAGTTACAAGTAAATAGGGCTGTAATTTGAAGCGGTGTCTGTTCCCACATAGTTACACTGCAGTTACAAGGAAAGAGGTCTGTAAATTGATGCAGTGTCTGTTCCCACATAGTTACACTGTAGTTACAAGGAAAGAGGGCTGTAATTTGAAGCAGTGTCTGTTCCCACATAGTTACAGTGTAGATACATGGAAAGATGTCTGTAATTTGAAGCAGTACATCTTCCCCCATAGTTACACTGTAGTTACAAGTAAATAGGGCTGTAATTTGAAGCGGTGTCTGTTCCCACATAGTTACACTGCAGTTACAAGGAAAGAGGTCTGTAAATTGATGCAGTGTCTGTTCCCACATAGTTACACTGTAGTTACAAGTAAAGAGGTCTGCAATTTTTTAACCAGTGCCTATTTCCACAAAAATACACTGTAAGTATAAGGAAAGACACCTGTAAATTGAAGTGGTACCTGTTCCCACATTGTTACATTGTAGTTACAAGGAAACAGGGCTTTAATTTGAAGTGGTGTCTGTTCCCACATAGTTACAGTGTATTGTCATGGAAGGAGGTCTGTAATTTGAAGCAGTGTCTGTTCCCATGTAGTTACGCTGTAGTTACAAGGAAAGAGTGCTGTAATTTGAAGTGGTGTCTGTTCCCACATAGATACACTGTAGTTACAAGGAAAGAGGGATGTATTTAGAAGTGGTACCTTTTCCCACATAGTTACACCGAAGTTACAAGGAAAGAGGGCTGTAATTTAAAGCGGTGTCTGTTCCCACATAGTTACACTGTAGTTACAAGAGGGCGGTCATTTGAAAAGGTGTCTGTTCCCATGTAGTTACACTGTAGTTACAAGAAAAGAGGGCTGTAATTTAAAGTTCTGTCTGTACCCACATTGATACACATTAGTTACACCTACCAGGCAAGTACGTTTGGTGTAGTCAAATGAAGCAGTGTCTCTTAAAACATGTAACTCCTCAAACTAATTAATGACAATTTAAAATGAGAGGGTATGTTAAAAATAAAATAAACCTAAGATGGAAATGAATCAAAACGAAATCTAGATAGCTGCACCATTTGGACAGTGATATAATGACATTTAAAAAACATCTGTCAATTATAAACATTTTATTAAAACAAATAAATTCAATCAAATACTATTACAAACAAGTATTGTACAACCACTGCTATCTGAACCTTCTGTTTTTAAATATATTTATATATATTTATTTTAAATTGTAAGCAAGTTGGAGTTCATCTGTATATCCAAAAGGCTGTTTTGCAGGTCCGGTGTGCTGTCCATGTACGCCATTTGAAATTCTGTGTAACCACACAGCCTCAATCCAGCTTGGTATAGAGGGGGAGTCCCAAAGTCTTCTCTCTTGGAAGAGATTTTGCTCTGTACAGAGAATTTCAGTAAAAAGTGTTGTTTAGTATACAATTACTGGACTTGTCACAGATAATAACATGTTCAGTAACAAAAACAACTGTGAGCATTTTACATTTTTTATAATTTACCATTGTCTGCTCAAATTTTAGTGAAATCTTATTTTACACATCCCATTATGATGACACCAGTGTGTACAAATAATGTTTTAAATAACACTTTTTACATCTTGTTGAATACATAACAGAAAAATCTCTAATTGTCTCATGTTGTGCTGGTCTTACAGATAAGCTTAGTACATTCCTTGTCCTGAAATTTGATTATAGCACAGGAGAAAAATTATATTTTATATTTTTCAAGTTAAAAACTCCCCAATAATAACATTGTTATTAGTATTAACTGACTGAAGGCAACATACATTAATAATGAATTAAAAATTTAATAATACACTGCTTCAAAAAAGGGAACACTTAACGTATCGGGTCTAGAGGAAGGAAAGATATTAAAGATCAAAATCTTTACTGAACATTGTGTAATTTGTTGAGAACAAAATTACGTAACAACGGTCAATGGAAACCAAAATCACCAAACGATTGAGGGCTCGATTCAAACTCACACCGAAAATGAAAGTAAACAATTGAAATAATAGGCTATTCCAACTTGCCTGAATTTTATCATGGCAATTCATAATGTGACTTAGGGATGTGTATGGCCCCCACATGCTTGTATGCGCTCCTGACAACGTCTGGGCATGCTCCTGATGAGACAGTGGAAGGTGTCCTGGGGGATCTCCTCCCAGACCTGGATCAGGGCATCAGTGAGGTCCTGGACAGTCTGTGGTGCTACTTGGCAGCGTCAGATGCACCGATACATAACATCCCAGAGGTTCACAATTGGATTCAGGTCTGGGGAACTTCAGGGCCAGTCAATGGCATCAATGCTTTCATCATCCAGGAACTGCCTACACACTTTGGCCACATGAGACCAGGCAATGTCCTGCACCAGGAGGAACCCAAGGCCCACTGCACCAGCATGAGGTTTGACGATGGGTCTGAGGATTTCATCCCGGTACCTAACAGCAGTCAGGGTACCATTGGCTAGCACATGGAGGTCTGTGCGACCCTCTAAGACAAGACCGTATGCCTCCCCAGACCATCACTGACCCACCAAACCGGTCATGCTGGATGATGTTGCAGGCAGCATAACGTTCATCACGGCGTCTCCAGACTCTTTCACGTCTGTCACGTGCTCTGTGTGAACCTGCTCTCATCTGTGAAGAGAACAAGGCGCCAATTCTGGTGTTCTCTGACGAATGCCAATCGAGCTGCACGGTGCTGGGCTGTGAGCATAGGTACCATTAGAGGACGTTGGGCCCTCATGCCACCTTCATGGAGTCCGTTTCTGACAGTTTGGTCAGAAACACACACACCTCAGCCTGCTGGAGGTCATTTTCTATGGCTCATGCAGTGCTCCTCCTGTACCTCCTCGCACAAAGGAGCAGATACTGGCCCTGCTGCTAGGTTGTTGCTCTTCTACAGCCCAGTCCAGCTCTCCTCATGTAACGGCCAGGTATCTCCTCCATGCTCTTGAGACTGTACTGGGAGACACAGCAAACCTTCTTGCCAAGGCACGTATGGATGTGCCATCCTGGAGGAGCTGGACTGCCTGTGCAACCTGAATGGGCTGCAGGTACCACCTCATAATAATAATAATAATACATTACATTTCTATAGCGTTTTTCAAAGACCCAAAGACGCTTTACAATACATACATAACAAACAACTACAGATAGAGCAATCAGACAAATGGTAGCTAACAAAACAAAAAAAGGGGGGGGGGTCAAACAACATAGGGCAGGGGCTAGGGATAGGCTTGTTTGAACAGATGAAACTTGAGGTGGTGGATGAAGATGGCAATAGATTTAGAGTCACGGATAAATTGTGGAAGTGCATTCCAAAGTCTTGGAGCAGCTCTTGAAAAAGCCCTGTCTCCAAAGTTTCGCAGCTTGGACCGAGGGATGATAAGGAGGCCAGCAGTGGCAGAGCGGAGTGACCTGGATGATTGGAATTAGGGAATAAGGTCCGAGAGATAGGGTGGAGCAAGCTGGTGGAGGGCTTTATACGTGAGAAGAAGAATTTTGAAGTCAATGCGTTTAGAGATTGGGAGACAGTGAAGTACTTGTAGGATGGGGGTGATGTGCTGCAAGTATCTGGAGTGTGTGAGAAGTATTGCAGCTGAGTTTTGAACTAGTTGTAGTTTATGGAGAGATGAAATGTTAATGCCAGAAAGGAGAGAATTGCAATAGTCAACACGGGCAGAAATGAATGCATGTATTAGGGTTTCAACGGCAGTGCGGGACAGGGAGGACTGTAACTTGGCAATATTACGGAGGTGGAAGAATGAGGATTTGACTGTCGGTTTTATGTGTTGTTCAAAGCTGAGTGAGGAGTCCAGTATGACACCAAGGTTGCGTGCATGAGGGGAAGGAGATGCAACAGTGTCATCAATAGTGAGGTTGAAGGTGCCAGCTTTGGTTAGTGTGGATTTTGTACCAAGTAGTAATAGTTCAGTTTTGTCACCGTTGAGCTTGAGGAGGTTCTGCTGCAACCAGGTTTTTATTGTTGTCAGGCAAGTTTCAATATGAGACAGAGGAGGGTTGGTGAGGGATTAAGTGCTGAGGTAGATCTGAGTGTCATCGGCGTAGCAGTGGAAGTCCAGTTTAAGGTGACGGAGGATCTGACCAAGGGGGAGGATGTAGATAATAAAGAGCAGGGGCCCAAGAATGGAACCCTGGGGGACCCCCTGTGTGACTACAGCTGAGTCAGAATTATGACCGTGGACCAAAATGTTGTGAGTACGGCTGATGAGATATAAGTGTAGCCAGGAAAGTGCGGCTCCCTCAACACCCAAAGCCTTGAGCCTGATGAGGAGGATCTGGTGACTGACTCCGTCAAAGGCAGCACTCAGGTCAAGCAGCATAAGGATGTTGAGGGCGCCAGCATCAGCAGAGACAAGAAGGTCATTAACCACTTTGAGGAGGGCAGTTTCAGTACTGAGAAGTGGTCGGAAGCCAGATTGAAAATGCTCAAACAGACAGTTATTGAGGAGGTGGCATTGAAGTTGGGTGGCAACAGCCCTTTCCAGGGTTTTCGCAAGGAAAGGGAGGTTGGAGATGGGGTGGAAGTTATTGAATTTGGTAGTGTCCATGCCAGGTTTCTTTAGGATGGGTGTGACAACAGCATGTTTAAAGCTGGAGGGGACGATGCCATGGTAGAGAGAAATATTGACTATTTGAGTGATGTATGGACAGAGAGCAGGAAGGCAGGTTTTAATGAGAGTGGCAGGAAGGGGATCCAGGGAGCAGGTAGTTATTTTTGAAGATACAATAACTTTTGTGATAAATGGTGAGTCGACTACGGTGAAGGTGCTCAGGAGGGTTTGCATAACAGGAGAGGGTAGGTGGTTGAGAGTGGAAGAAGGAACTGGGGGAGATGGGTTAGCCAAGGAAGCATTAATGTGAGTTATCTTACATCTTCCTTCAAAACTGAAGAAAAGAGTTTGCTAGCACAGTGGATGGTGTGGAGGGCTAACTGCGTAGTAGGAGGAGTTTGTTGATCGTGGAGAACAAAGTCTGGGAGTTTGTGTTAGAGGTTTTGATGGCGTTGGAGATGAAAGAGTTTCCTCATCCTACCATAAGTAAAAAGGACACTAGCAAAACGCAAAACTAGAGAATAATCAGTCAGGAAGGATAAGGAGAGAGTAATTGTCTGTAGCCACCACCAGCAAAACCGGAAAGAAGCACTAATTGAAGTTTAGTCAGGGTAACCGGAAAGAAGAGCATTGCAGTTATCTAATCTAGAAGTAACAAAAGCATGGATTTGTTTTTCTGCATCAGTTTTTAATAGAATGTTTCTGATTTTTGCAATGTTTCGAAGATGAAAATAAGGAACTCTTGAGATATATTTTATATGTTCATCAAAGGAGAGGTCAGGGTCGAGGGTAACGCCGAGGTTTCTTACAGTGTTTTTGGGATACAACCATGCAGCCATCAAGGTTCACAGTGAGATCTGCCAACAAAGCTCTTTGTTTCTTGAGTCCTAAAACGAGCATTTCTGTTTTTCTTGAGTTTAAAAGCAAGAAGTTCTCTGTCATCCACTTCCTAATATCTGAAATGCATGCTTCCAAAGTAACTAATTTTGGGGCTTCTCCATGCTTCATCGAAATATATAACTGTGTGTCATCAGCATAACAGTGAAAATTGACATTGTGATTCCGGATTACATCACCCAGAGGCAGCATATATAGTGAGAACAATAATGGGCCCAAAACCGAGCCTTGAGGAACACCAAAACATACCTTTGATTTGTCAGAGGATATGCCATCCACACA
>JACXGI010002793.1:18889-56134 GCA_016801175.1 Esox masquinongy | reverse complement strand
CATGTCCACGTAGCCCAATATAGGTTTCCAGTCTCTCTAAGAGAGGGGAGTGATCAATAATGTCAAAGGCAGCACTAAGATCAAGAAGCAACAGGACGGATGCGTAACCTTTGTCTGAGGCCATTAGAAGGTCATTTGTTACCTTCACGAGTGCAGTCTCAGTGCTATGATGAGGTTTGAAACAGGACTGGAGCATTTCATAAATGTTGTTTGTCTTTAGGGAGGTATTCAGTTGTTGGGAAACACATTTTTCTAAGATTTTTGAGAAGAAATGGAGGATCGATATTGGCCTATAATTGTTTAATATGTCTGGATCCAGATTCGATTTTTTTAGAAGAGGTTTAATTTCCGCTATTTTTAGTGAGTTTGGTACACATCCAGAGGAAAGGGAGCAATTTATTATGTTCAACATTGGCTAACCTAGCATCGGAAATAGCTCCTTAAGTAATTTTGTTGGAATCGGGTCTAGCTGACATTTTGTGGGTTTAGAACTCAATACAAATTTAGTGAATGTGTCGAGCGATATGGGATCAAAAAATTCAAGTGTCCCCATTGACATCTGGTCAGGGAGGTTCAGGACATTCTCAGGACAAATGAGATTTTGGGGACTATTTAAGGAGGAGTCAGTTATTTGTTTTCTAATGGTGATGATTTTTTCATTGAAGAAGTTCATGTATTCATTACAGCTAAATTGAAGACCCACTTCACTTGTTGAGCGCTGCTTTTTTGTTAACTTTGCAACTGTATCGAAGAGAAATTTTGGATTGTTTTTGTTCACCTAAATCAGGTTGGAGAAATAAGCTGATCGAGCAGATGTGAGTGCTTTTCGGTATTGTAGTGTACTGTCTATCCAGGATAGTCTGAATACCTTCCAATTTTCTGGAGGCTTGCTTGAGTTCTCTAGTATTCTCTGTGTACCAGGGAGCACGTTTCTTGCGTATTTCTTTTGTTTTTAGTGGTGCAACCGTATCTAAAGTATTTCGCAGTGTTGCGTTTAGATCCTCAATTAGATTGTTTGCAGATTTATTTACTCTGTCATTGATGAGCGAGCTTGGAAGAATATCAAGAAATCTATTTGTAGTCCGAGAATTCATAGTACGGCTTTTGAAACTCATTGTTTGCGGAGCAAGTGGGTTTCTTGTTTTAATGGTAAATGTAATAAGACAGTGATCTGATATTCCAGGATTTTTGGGGGAAATTATTAGATCTACAATATCTATTTCTCATGACAGGACTAAATCTAAGGTATGATTGTGGCAGTGCGTTGGACCTGAGATATGTTGGATAAAACCCATTGTGTCAATTATGGCTTCAAAGGCTTTTTGAAGAGGGTCATTGGACTTTTCCATATGACTACTGAAATCCCCAAAAATTAGAATATTATCTGCCATGACTACAAGGTAAGACAAGAATTCTGGAAACTCATTGAGGAACATTGTGTATGGCCCAGCAGGCCTGTAAATTGTAGCTATGTAAAACGATTTATCAGCCTGGTTAACTTTCATGAGTAAAACTTCAAAAGAATGAAAACCAGTGATGTGTTTAAGAGTACACTTATATTTACTGTCATAAATATTAGCAACACCCCCTCCTTTTCGGGATGCATGGGGGATATGATCACTAGTATAGCCAGGAGGAGAGGCCTCATTTAGGGCAGTAAATTCATCAGGCTTTAGCCATGTTTCACACAAGCCCATAACATCTAGTTTATGATCAGAGATTAATTCATTTACTGCAACAGCCTTTGGAGCAAGGGATCTAACGTTTAGGAGTCCCATTTTGGGATGCGAGGAAATACAGTCATTTTTATTTGTGACCGAGGTGGAGGAAGGCTTTATCTTAATAAGGTTGCTATTGTTAGCACTACCTTGTTTAACTTTTCTCAGCCTGGAACGAGTCACAGTCGCAATAGGCAAAACTGTACTAAGTACTCTGGCTATGCTATCGACAGACTCCACTATGCTAGCAGGCTGGCTAACAGCCTGTGGTCTGTCCTGCACCCTATCTCATGGTGAGGCTATAGGAGTGAGACTCCTGTCAATGTTCCTAGATAAAAGAAGAGCACAACTCCAGCTAGGATGGAGTCTGTCGCTCCTCAGCAGATCAGGCTTGGCCCTATTTCTGGGAGAGGCCCAAATAGGGAGCCAGTTATCTACCAACTATCTCCTGCGATGGGCAGACCTCAGTTTTCAGCCAGCGATTGAGTTGCGTAGGTCTGCTGTAGAGCTCGTCACTACCCCTAGAAGGGAGGGGGCCAGAGACAATTACTCGATGCCGACATATCTTTCTAGCTAGTTTACACGCTGTTTACACATGCTATGTTCTGCTTCCTAACCTCTAACCTCTGAGTAACAATATCTCTGTACTCTCTATACTTGCCAGTTTTAGACTTCGCTAGCACCAACCCCAGATTTGCGGCTATGTCAGTGGCTCTGCCCCCCGATAAACAGTGTACGATCGCCAGCTGATTCTTTAGTCTAATACTGCGGGTAATGGAATCGCCGATGACTAAAGTTTTCAGTTTTTCCGAGCCACTGGTAGAAAATGCCTGCTGATCATTCCCCTCCGAAGACGGCTCGGGCCTTGACTCCGATTCCAGTGGGGAAAACCTGTTTAAAATCTCAATCGGCTCTAGCAGCGACACAGGTTTAACTGGTCGACGACATTTGTCCTCAGGTGACCAAGAGAAAGTTCTTGCCCGGCTGCAGGAGCAGGGCCGGGGGGCTAACAACACTATTGATTCTTCCGGGTGGCCCAGACGCTGTTTTTTTCCATTTCTACACTAATATAATCCTTGCCTGACATTTGCATCTGAAGTCGAGCCCCTAATTCCGCTATCTTTACCTGAAGATGCTATAGTTCTCCTCCGTGTTGTAGCTGCAACAACTACAATGAAAAGGCATAGTAATGGTACTTAGCTTCAGGTGTTCTGGGGTGAGTAGTTCCATTAATTATGTCCAAATAGAGTCCCGGTGTAGAAAAGTTGGGTAAAAAGTCAATAGATAAAAATATTGCGTTGGTAAACTTCTAAAGTAGAATTTAACCAATTAGTTAATATAGAGTAAATTTGAAAAGGTTTGGCAGGTAGCCAGGTAGGTAAAAGCAAGCAGCGCACAGCACGTCAACAATCCCACAAATACATTTGATTGATTGATTGATTGACCTGTTGTCACTTTCATTTGCACCAAAACAGGTGACATTGATTCACAATCGCTTATGCTTCCTAACTGGACAGATTGATATCCCCGAAGTATAATTGACATGGTGTTATACTGCGATAATTACGTGTTCCCTTATATTTTTTGAGCAGTGTAGTTGTAAAGTTGCAGAGACAAAAACAAATAGATAATTCAAGTTAGATTGTTTGCATGGTTTTCCACTTAATTGTGCATACCTCTGCTTTAATGGCAGTAAGGGCAATGGTGGTTTTGTCCAACTTGTGCCTCCTGCAGAATTTATTTATGCTCCTCGTATTCTTGAAGTCTTTCAGAAGTTTCTTGTAACTCTGATATACATCCTCAGGATTTCTTACAATAACACAACAAAAGATATGCGTGAGGACATATTATTCATTGGTTAAACATCTACTGTGCATAATGTACCTAATCTATAGCATGTATTTCATCTCCAGTGCTGCAGTATCCCTGGCAATACATATCAAATGTGTAGCCCAGGAAAAATACAACTTACTCAAATATTAAATGACTTAATTAGCAGTTCACAAGAATCAATTGTTCTATAATGGTAAGGTCAACAAAAATATTCCAAGTCCGAATCTTCCTCAGTATGCAAACAGAAATGGTGTGTGCCTTTGTAAAATACAAATTAGATTCACGTTAACTGCCTTGAATGGGTATTTAGAGGAATCTTTCACATATCCTAGTGTTGAACTCTACAACATTTAATATTATATTTTTGTTGTGTGTGTTTAGCCAGAACTTTTATTCACACATTTTCTTTTGGATTAAATGTTGGGTGAACAAGCAAACTATTTAATAAAATTGCATTTGAACACCTTCTGAAATATACTAAACAACCCTATTACAACCATGTGATCTTGCAAAGACATGGTAGCCTTATGGTATTGGCATTATAGTTCTGAAAGGACATTCACAAGTACCATAGTTTGAAATGGTCTACATTTTAATCATTCTCCTCATCCTGTTTCCCCAAGTGAATCCAAACCATAGCGTTTGCGTTGTTGGCACAGTGCTCAACCAACTGACATACTCAAGACTAAGGAGTCCTCGTCAGAGTAACCCAATACATTACCAATGGTACCAGGAGTTTGATAGCACCACTGGGTTTCAGGCATAGGTCATTTTTCAGATGCCATTATTATTAATTGATGTATTACATGAACTGTGTAATAAGACAGTAAAAAAAAATTTTCTTAAGAAAATACATATTTTTTTCAGTTCTGTAGTCATAATTATCGTACCCTGTTTAAGTTTCAGGCTGACTAACGTATTGATGCACAGCAACGCAACTTCACTTGTAGTGAAGGTTTCAACTAAACTGGTCTTTTATGTATACAGTAGCCTTTCGTATTTTGCCACCATACATGTTACATTTTAAGCACATATGCTTACAAATTATTTGTTCAATAGCTGAGGCAGTGTTAAAACTAACGAGGTGTTTACCATTCTTAATGTGTTGCGTAATGTTCTGTGGAACTGGCACAATACCAAAAGCAAAATGAAAGACCTTTTTCACAAGTACAATTGAATATTGTATATTGAATTATGTACTATTCTAAAAATATTTTCATGGATTAATGTTAGAAAACTTTCAGGTACATTTTGACAACCCTAGTCACTAACTAGCATCCTAGCAAGCTTCAGTAGCATGCTTATTAGAGCGCTTGCTAGCACGCTTTTATTTGTAACATTTTGACCGAGTGAAAAATGGAATGCTCGGTTTAACATGAACTGGTTGTTTTAACAACAATTTGGGTTTATAATTACGGTACCATAAATTTGCAAATGAAGAACGCCGTCAGGCGTGCAGTATACAAATATATATATATATATATATATATCCACTAATTGTCAATCGTGGCACTTCAAATTTTCGAGAATCTTGATTTTCTTTTGCTTTAAAACTTCAGAATGTTTACCATCTGACCATATCTTGTCTCTATGTGCGCAGGAGGTGAATTGTACAATGATACGAAGTGAGTCAACCTTTAGTGTTTTTCTGGCCGAGTCTGTGTGCAATATCAACTGTATTTTTAAGCGAGTCTGTAATTCCAGGCGACAGTTTAGCAAATAAATCAATCACAGTCATTTTCACATTCTCCCCTTCTCGTTCAGGAACTCCAGAGATCTTGGGATTCCACCTTCTTTTGTACGCATCCAATTCATCTACTTTGACCCGGAGAGCCTTGTTTTGAGCTTGTACGAATTTCACCTCTTGCTCCAAGCCTATTACCTTCCCCTTCTGATCTTCGACCTCCTGACCAGTAAACTCTAGGGAAGATGTAAGCTAATGAATTGAGGTTGTTATCCTTGACGCAACTTTCAACTGCTTGTAGTAGTAACAGGAACTCATCTTGCCTTTTACCAACCTTTGCGATTGCAGCGAGGATATCAGCATTAGACACATAATCTGAGTCGCACCAAAAAAAAGACGGTTCATCTTTTTTGGTAGAGGGCTGCAGGAGGGGGACTCATGAATAGATGTTAAATCGGGCGAGCAAGTGTTTGATATAGTCATGATCTCTTTTCAGACTGTCGGGAGTAAGAGACGAGTCCATATCTTCTACCTCCGGAGGGGGTTGTGATTCATTTGATGCTAGCATCATTTAAAATTGTTGCACACAAACAGTAGTCCACTAGCTCTGTGAGTAGTTAGCTAGTTGCCGGCTGCAGTAGCTGAAACGAAGCCAACTCAAGAAAAACAAACAGAAAAAACATTTTGGTCCTTTCTGATCCAAAAAGTAAAATTAGTCAAACAAAGGAATCTTCTGCACAGAAAGTTTTCTCAGCATTCAAAGCGTCATGTTACAACGGCGCTATCTTGGCTCAGTATACAAATTTGTAGTCCTCTTTTCATTGCGTCTCACAACCAACGATAAGCCTCGATCAGACCAACAATTCATATTAAACCGAGCTTTCCAATTTTTACTCGGTCAAAATGTAACAAGTAAAAGCGCACTAGCAAGCACTCTAGCAAGCACACTACTGAAGCTAGCAAGGACGCTAGCTAGTGAATAGGGCAATAATCGTTGTTGCCATCCCTGGATTCGAATCCAGGTCTCCAACACATCTTTAACCACTACACCACAGAACTACACATTTGTCAAGAGTTGGTTTAGCATTTCAACATTAGATCATTATGTCACGCATAAACTTCACACTGAGTTTGAATATGTCGCTAGATACCATTTGTGAATGAAATTGATACAGTATCTATATATCTATATACAATATCTAATATAGGTGACGATAACTGACTTTCTCGTCAAGTGAAAAGATAAGAGAATCGTGTAGCCAGCAAAGGTTTTGTCTATCCTGAACAAATCCTAATACATAATTTGAAAATCCACCAGAAATAGTCGCAATATCACAGTAAATAGTTTTATTTTAGGCTTCCTATAACGTAGTTACTGATGGTTGTAGCCAGCGAAATCCTCTTTTGCCACTGGCCATTTTAACAGCTTTTTTGCCATTTGTGAATGACATTGATACAATAACTATCAGTATAGGTGACAATAACTGACTTTTTCATCAAGTGAAAAGACAAGAGAATCAGCGAAGTGTTTGTCTATCCTGAACAAATTCTAATATCCACCAGAACTGTTTTATTTTAGGCTTCCTATAACGTAGCTACTGAAGGTTGTGGCCAGCGAAGTTTTGGTCTGTCCTGAATAAATCCTTAGGCATAATGTTTTTTAACCGAGACAGGAGTCAAACGTGGGACCTGTTATTCTGTAGTCCACGTCTCTAACCACTACGCTATTTAACAAGGGGCAGTCAGTTAGTCAGTCGGGCACTCACTCAGTCAGTCAATAAGAAACATACTCTCTTCTAGGCCGGCTCCACTAATGCGGTCCGGCAAAAATATAATATCAAATATTGTAGAGAAAGATTCCTCTAAATACCCATTCAAGGCAATTATCGTGAAGCTAATTTGTATTTTACAAAGGCACACTCCATTTCTGTTTGAATACTGATTAAGATTCAGACTTGGAATATTTGTATTTACCTTACCATTAAAGAACAATTGATTCTTGTGAACTGCAAAAATATAATATCAAATATTGTTGAGAAAGATTCCTCTAAATACCCATTCAAGGCAATTATCGTGAAGCTAATTTGTATTTTACAAAGGCACACACCATTTCTGTTTGAATACTGATTAAGATTCAGACTTGGAATATTTGTGTTTACCTTACCATTAAAGAACAATTGATGCTTGTGAACTGCTAATTAAGCCATTTAATAGTTGAGTAAGTTGTATTTTTCCTGGGCTACACATTTGATATGTATTGACAGGGATACTGCAGGACTGGAGATGAAATACATGCTATAGATTAGGTACATTATGCACAGTAGATGTTTAACCAATGAATAATATGTCCTCACACATATCTTTTGTTGTGTTGTAGTAAGAAATCCTGAGGATGTATTACACAATTACAAGAAATATTGGAAAGACTTCAGGAAAACCAGGAGCATAAATAAATGCTACAGGAGGGACAAGGTGGACAAAACTACCATTAAAGCAGAGGTAGAGTGAGGGAAAAAAGTATTTGATCCCCTGCTGATTTTGTACGTTTGCCCACTGACAAAGAAATTATCAGTCTATAATTTTAATGGTAGGTTTATTTGAACAGTGAGAGTAACAACAAAACAATCCAGAAAAACGCATGTCAAAGATGTTATAAATTGATTTGTATTTTAATGAGTGAAATAAGTATTTCATCCCCTCTCAATCAGAAAGATTTCTGGCTCCCAGGTGTCTTTTATACAGGTAACGAGCTGAGATTAGGAGCACACACTTAAAGGGAGTGCTCCTAAACTCAGTTTGTCCACAGAAGCAATCTGTTCACAGAAGCAATCAATCAGATTCCAAACTCTCCACCATGGCCAAGACCAAAGAGCTGTCCAAGGATGTCAGGGACAAGATTGTAGGCCTACACACGGCTGGAATGGGCTATAAGACCATCACCAAGGAGCTTTGTGAGAAGGTGACAACAGTTGGTGCGATTATTCGCAAATGGAAGAAACACAAAAGAACTGTCAATCTCCTTCGGTCTGGGGCTCCATGCAAGATCTCACCTCGTGGAGTTGCAATGATCATGAGAACAGTGAGGAATCAGCCCAGAACTACACGGGAGGATCTTGTCAATGATCTCAAGGCAGCTGGGACCATAGTCACCAAGAAAACAATTGGTAACACACTACGCCATGAAGGACTGAAACCCTGCAGCGCCCGCAAGGTCCCCCTGCTCAAGAAAGCACATGTACAGGCCCGTCTGAAGTTTGCCAATGAACACCTGAATGAGAACACCTGAATGAGAACACCTGAACTCCCTCACTGTATGTACAGTTAAGTGGAAAACCATGCAAACAATCTAACTTGAATTATGTGTTTGTTTTTAACTCCCCAATTTTGCAATTATCATTCAATGTTTAATTTATTATTAATGTATGCTGCCTTCAGTCAGTTAATACTAATAACAGTGTTATTACTGGGGATTTTTACACTACAAAAATATAACACATTATTTTTCTTCTGGGTTACATCGAAATTTCCAGGACAAGGAAAGTACTAAGCTTATCTGTAAGACCAGCACAACATGGGACAATAGCAGACTTTTCTGTTATGTATTCAACAAAGTGTTTTTTAAAACACTGTTTGTATACACTGGTGTCATCATAATAAGATGTGTAAAATATGATTTCAGTTAAATTTGAGCAGACAATGGTAAATTATAAAAAAATGTAATCCTCACAGTTGTTTTTTTTACTGAACATGTTATTGTCAGTGACAAGTCCAGTAATTGTATGCCAAACAACACTTTTTACTGAAATTCTCTATACAGGTCGAGAACACTTCCAAGGGGGAAGACTTTGGGACTCCCCCTCTTTACCAAGCTGGATAGAGACTGTGTGGTTACACAGAATTGCAAATGCTGTACATGGACAGCACACCGGACCTGCAAAACAGCCTTTTGGATATGAAGATTTATATGTGTGTCTTTATATAAATATACAGCTCAGGAAAAATTGCAACTTTTTCTTTCCTTTCCAAAAAAGTCAAAAAGGAAGATTTCGAGTGAGGAACAGAAGGGTTAAAATTAAGAGACCACTGTAAATTGAACCCTTCTGTTCCTCACTCAAAACTTACCTTTTCAACTTTTTTGGAGAGGAAAGAAAAAGGTGCAGTGGTCTCTTCATTTTTTCTGGAGCTGTATATATGAATATATTAAAAAAAGTTCAGATTATAGTGGTTGTAGTTGTTTGTAAAAGTATTTGATTGTTTTTATTTGTTTTAATAAAATGTTTATAATTGGCATATGTGTTTTTTAAATGTCATTATATCTCTGTCCAAATGGTGCAGATATCTAGATTTGGTTTTGATTAATTCCCTGACAGGTTTTTTTATTTTGAACATACACTCTCATTTTAAATTGTCATTAATTAATTTGTTTGAGATGTTTGTCATTAATTAATTTGTTTGAGATGTTACATGTTTTAACTACTGTGAATCAGACTCTTCAGACTCTCGCTTCATTTGACTACACCAAACGTACTTGCTTGGTAGGTTTAACTACTGTGTATCTATGTGGGTACAGACACCGCTTCAAATTTTAGCACTCTTTCCTTGTAACTACACTGAAACTCTGTGGGAACAGACACTGCTTCAAATTACAGCCCTTTTTCCTTGTAACTAAACTGTAACTATGTGGGAACCGACACCACTTCAAATTACAGCCCTCTTTCGTAGTAACTACACTGTAACTACGTGGAAACAGACACCGCTTCAAATTACAGCTCTCTTTCCTAGTAACTACAGTGTATTTATGTGGGAACAGGTACTGATTCAAAAATTACAGACCTCTTTCCTTGTAACTACAGTGTAACTACGTGGGAATAGATACTTCTTCAAATTACAGCCCTCTTTCCTTGTAACTACAGTATATTTATGTGGAAACAGACACGGCTTCAAATTACAGCCCTGTTTCCTTGTAAGTACAGTGTAACTTTTTGGGAACAGACACCGCTTCAAATTACAGCCCTCTTTCCTAGTACTTACACTGTAAGTGTTGTTGGTACCATATAAGAACTAGTTTAAGATGATGGACTTACTAGGAACTTACATGGTAGGTAAGGGTAAAGTACAAAAGGTATGGGAAAGAATATGCTACAACACGATGACGGCGTGAAGGTATGTTATGGAATACTAACTGAAAACAAATTATAATTTACCACATACTTCTTTTTATCAGTTGATATTACGAAATAGACTAGTTTTAATGTGTATTTCCACCACAAGCTAATGGATCTTATTTGTATCTACATTTGGAAACAACACAACATTTTAGGAGATTTGCATTGTGAGCCAGGCACCTTTGGAAATACACATTTTAAAGTATGCCTTCTAATGTTAAAGTTTAATTGTCCTCAACAACAGTGAAATCTGACAAACTTGTATTTGTTAAGCCTATCCGTTTCATTCATCAGCTATAATAATAATAGTAGCCTACATTGGAGCCTTTCGATCTGGCATATTGGAGAAAAAACGTTCATGTGGGTGCCTGTTTTCGAGGAGAAGCAGTGGGGGCTAGGACACCCAACAGATAAGTGCTTGTGGCTTGATTCCTAACACATCTATAATCAATTCATACATTTGTGATTGATGTCAACGCGGCTTTTGGTTTGGAAAGAACCGATTGCCCAAAGCGTGTGTTGGCATAGTGAAAAGTTGCGTAAAGCGGAGAAATGCACATCATCTTTCTCTTCTCTTAAATCCTTAATTCTGCGAGCGAACTTGCAATAAAATAATTAGAAAAGTCCAATTTAAATGATAAATTCATAAGCACGAATAAGAATGACAATTATATACTTTCAAAATTGCTTTTTTATCACCTGTTTACTGATTAGTTCTGGAGTATTATCGTTCTTTGTTCATGTAAGTACACATAACACCTACATTGTTTCTACATAACTACCCATTCTTACCACGTACTTACATTCTTGTTACAACATAGTTACGTGGGAACTACCCTGTAAGTTATGGGCTGTAATTTGAAGGGTTACCTATAAGGGTGTAGAAAGTGAATAGTCTTATCGTCTTTGTAATTATGAAGCTGCAAGTTTGGCTGTCCCATTTCTAGAAAGCCATTACAGATGCGTTAAACCCACAGTGCGTTATAATGTCCAGCAAACACTCAATTACACAAAAGGGAATTGCTGGTTCACAATTTTGCTGAAAACAAACTGCTGCACTCTTTGAAATAATGTCTTCCCATTATTATGGTTGTTTTCAAGAGGGTTTACTGTAAGGGGAAGCTCCTGTAAATCCCTTCTATTTAATGGGCAAAATGAATCACCTCCACACACAAGAGCTGGTGCTGAAGGCTCTGTAACGTCTTCTGATGCAGTGTCTGGATTGTGAAGTACAGCAGGTGGTTGTCCAATGTGAAAAGCTGCAGAGGGGTTCAGTTTTCCTCTGACGACACTGAATGATTGTTAAATGCAGCTCCGAATTCATCTAACATGCGATTAATCCTGGGGATGTAAACATTATGAAGAGAAAATATGTCTCATTGTTCAAGTCCAGCACATTCATTGACTCCAGTTCATTGCCTGCAATTCCTATTTATGTCCCGGTTAAAACGTTCAATACGTTGATTATGTACAGAGCTTCCTGTTAAGGAGGAGCCTTCACCTCTGCTTTCCTGCATATCCTCCCAAATCAGCACATTTTCTCCTCCCTGGTCAGTTCTAATATGCAGAGGTCTGCCAAACTGTCTTATCGCTGTCCTGAAAAGCTGTTTCACAGTTTCAGCCTAATTGCTGTTGGAGCACTGGAGAAATATGAGCGTCCTACTGTAGCCATCCATGGCACCATGTACAAATACTTTCCATCTTATCAGTTTCTGATTAACATCCACATGCCAGATGAAATTTGGACACGGCACAGAATAAACACGTTGAGATATTATTGTTCTCCTCCTAGACTCAACACCACCAGAATCAACCCTTTTGATTGACTCTCTTAACCGCTTTCTCTGCACCACAATGTCTTTGGAATGGAGATGTCCATTAAGCATCACCTCTCCCACATGGGGATGTTCTGCATTGATCTCTGATACTGCAGAATCCAATTCCTCATCACTCAATTGTACAAACTTTGTTCTTGAGATGTTGTACTCCCTCATGAGTTTGTACAGGGTTGGTCTGGAAATGGAGATGATGGAAGCAAGTTCTGTCAATGTGGTCTTTAATGACAGCAAATTTTTGATATCTACTTTTGAAATGTAGTTCTGGTGTCCATGGTTATCATCCTAGAAGAATATCAAAATTGAGAAATTTTATTTACAAGGTTACACGAATCTAATACAAAGTGGACACTTATATGACACAATACAGGTTGGACTTGCGGCCATTTGCTTTTTCTTTAAAATCCTTAACAATTTAATTCCAATGAACGTGTCCAAACGTCCTATTAGAGGTTTTTCTGTTTTGAACTCTCACCCTTTATGACTGTTTCTGAACTCTCACCCTTTATGAACGTATTAATATGTTAATCACACACGTAATTAATCAATATGGTAAACAGTATAATCATTATCAAATGATGTATAAGTCTTGTATTGAGATAATCAAGTGACATTGAATGTATAAGAAAGGTACAATCAAATGCATTAGACTAAAGGGCCCTAATGGCTCAATTATTTTTATAAAAGTTTTTAGAGCCTGTGCCACCAATATTTAACAAAGAATGGATTTTGGAAGGCTGTGAAACAATGGTGGCGAATGGGGGGAAAGATCCGCCCAGGGATAGTATAAAGGGACGGCCAGGTGATGTTATGCAAGATATAAATGTGTGTGTCTGGAGTTGGCAAGACAGTTGTTTCTGCAGATCAACTCGGCTTTTATGATGTCTCATTAAAGTCTAATTTGAATCCACAAAATCCTGAGTTATTGCATCTTTTTGGCAAGAAGAGTGGAACATATTCCATGACATTCATGGAAGCACTTGATAGAATTTAGCAGTTACATATAGTGGTTAAATAATAGAGAAACTGCACAAAGCAAGGGAGAAAATACATTCAGTATTTATTGGAATAATGCAGCAGAGTTGTCGTTTTCAATTAACGTTCCAAAATTTTCTCATTTTAAAGCTGGTTACAAGCTGATATATACATTGAAGGGCGTGTCTACCTAGTAGCGATTGCATCTCGAACCCCCATGCCAGATGATCAATGTAAACGTTCCACATTCCTGAGGGTTGGCAGAGCGCAACCTACGGAGAGATAATCTAAACACAGATGTTTCTGTTGTTCCCATTATCTGGGCACATTCACTTCCAATGAAAAATACATTCATACTGTCGTAATACTGTGTTAATACTTAATCATTAATGCTCAGATTCCACACACTGCAGACATTGGACAAGGGACACCTGGCGTTCTGGCTGCTGTGGCACTGGGGGTCAGGTTGAACAAACAACGTGCGGCCACGCTGAGAGGTAAGCATGTTCTTACTTTAATTTATTAGGTTGTGTGACTTGACCTTCCAAGCTGCGCAGGCAAACACCACGTAAGGTCTCTCCAAATTTTATGAACTATGTTTTGATAAAAGGATGGAGATTTTGAATTCAATGTTAAGTGTATGCATACTAACACATTGTAAATAAATTTGTAAATAAGTCAGAGAGTTGCAACTAAGGAGGCCTGTGGAATACCACCCTAGGTTTGGTCACCTAGCGGGTCTTCTTTCGGACAGGAAGTCTCCCAATCCGCCTTGATAGAAAGGAAGGCCACAAGGGACAGGGATTGCAGGGCACTGTGGATACCAACCCAGCAAGATAGAGGGCTGCTGAGGGTTTGGATGCGGTTTTGGGAGTGTTGGACAGTTTGTGTGTGTGTTTGTGTTAGGGGCTGTGAGGTGCCCAAGAGAGTGTGTGATAAAAGAGCTGAGGTGCCCATGTGTGTGTAATAAGGGCTGTGAGGCGCCCAAGAGAGTATGAAGTAAAAGGGCTGTGAGACGCCCAGGTGAGTGTGTGAGTGTATGAGTAGTTTGACTGCCAAGAGGTGTGTGGGAGTAAAGAAGTCTTCTGCTGCGTGCGAGTGTTAATGATCAGGGAAGTGTGTAAGCACAGAGAAAACTGTGTTTATCTGATAGGAGAACTGTGGCTTGAAAAGAATTGTTTGTAAATGAGAAAAAAAAGGACAAAACACGATAAAAAGGACAGGTTGAGGTTGTACAGGAACTTGGTCCCAAGAAGGTATATGATTCATATAAGTAATATCACTATCACTACATTTGCATTAACTATATTGAGAGAGAGGGAGAAAATATGAGATTTAAAAGATGTCTAAGAATTGGACAGGTATCTGACTGCATGGACAACCGGCTTAAACGTGCCTATAGTCAAACAGTTAGAGCAACCACTGGAGATGCTCTGGTTTGCTGATCCTTATGCGAAAAGAAACACTATTTGAAGTGCTAGAAAGATGTAGATTTTGTTTCCCTAATTGTCACAAACACCTATCCATTGAGTGGTAGCATCGCTGCTACCACTATTTCAGTGTCAATATTAAAAATAGTAGAGGCGATCTGTCATGATCCAAACACAGAAGAAATATTGACTAGATTAGTCCACACACAGTAGATAAACAGGTCACGTGGGTCAAAAATCCAGGTGGAAGTATTTGGTCAAGTGATCCAGAATTGGACATACCAATTATCAAACAAAGATAGAGGCCAAGAGAAAAAGTTTGGTTTTAATTGGCTTTGAGAAAAATAAATGATAAGACCGTCCACATACGAAAAGGTGTCAGAAAGACGAAGGTTCCAAGATAGATGGGTTCAAAGAACATATCAAGCTTGGAGAGAAGATTTTCTGGTCACTGTTTATGACAAAGATATATAAGCAAGAAGTGTATGAACAACGTTATGAGGACACAGATGAAGTAATAGCAAGCAGCGTAACTACAAGGATACTAGACCAAGAGGTAATTTGGTTATCGTACAGGGGTGAGCGGGTGTGGTCCAGTCACCCAAACTTAGATGAACCACTCACTAGGCAGATGCAGAGACCAAGAGAGTGTATGGTTTTAAGAATGATGTGATTCAAAATTGGTAAAGGAGAAATGTAACACAGAACTTGTGAATTGAAATTTGGCACTGGAAGGAAAAATGAAATAAATGGCATTCCACTTAATTAGTGTTGTTTGAGTATCTTTTGTGTATAAGTTTGGTTTGTTGTATTATTTAAAAGTTATTATTATTTAAAATGTATTATTTAAAAGATACTGTAGGTCAGTAGTATGTTGGTCGAATTAATTAATAATAATTAGTTGAACAACTAAGATAGATAAGGGAGCTAGTGGCAGACATCCCAGAGGAGAGAGCATGCCAAGTTAGTGGCAGGCATCCCAGAAGGGGGAACTTGCCAAGAGAAGGGAGTCCCAGGAAAAGGAAGAGCTTGCCGAGGCAGGGAGCAGTATCTAGCATTCCAATCTAGAACACAGAGGGAGAAAGTAAAGATGGCGGAGACACCAGTTGAGATACTAATGAAAAGGTTTTCCCTGTGTAGAGAAGAGATTAAAGCCATTTCTGAGGCCTTAGAGAAAAGGACTAGGAAAATGACAGCAAAATGGCAAAAAGAAGGGACATTTGATGTCTCATTATGTCACGGTATGGTGATGGCAAATGTCATTGTGCCGTGCGCAATGACCACACAGAAAAGCGGAAGTGAGAAAAGGAGAGGGAGATGATTAAGCTATTTCTGACAGAGGGAAAAGGTCAGGTGGCTAGTATAGCTAAAGCAAGGAGCATGCTAAAGAAAGATGAGAAGACAGTGGAGAAGGTGAAATGGGCTGATAACCCTCCACCAAACAAAGGGATACAGTGCCCAATGGTGGCAGGGACAGTAAAAATTGAAGGAGAAGTTGAGATAGATGAAGGAGAAGGGCCTGTAGGGATTTCCACCCCAGCAACGCATAAAAATGAGAAGGGGAAACGCATTAAAAGTGGATTGTTAGAGTGTGTCTTGAGATGCTGGAGCCAAGGGGGCAAGGAGAGGAAGAAAGAGAAAAGAGCAGGCAGAGGGAGGCAGAAAAGAAGGAGAGTTGGATTGGCTCCATCAAAAAAGAGAAAGGGAGTTGAGAGAAAAGGCATCGATACTGCAACAACAAAGGGATGAACAGTCAGCACTTTGAGAATGTGATAAGACAGCTGAGTGTTGCAATCTCTGCCTCCCCCTGGCGGCTTGTTGGGAAAAATGCATATGTGTGACGTAGTGGGGCAGGTGTGTTCTGGGTAGTAAAAACTAAAGGATAGCGTGGGAACCAGTCTGAGTTGACAGTGCAAATGTAATAGTAAGGCAGTACATGCTCCAGCCGAACGCTAGCAAGAAAAGTGCTTTTTATGCCCGTGAATGTGTACCACTGTGAGTTATAAAGCCTGAGTTCATTGCTGCAACCAACCGACGCCTCACTGTTTTGTGCTTCGGCTCTGTTAACCCGGACAACTAGAGGCAAGTTACCTGCCACGAGCTAAGTTATTAGTTCGAGACCAGCTCGCTCCCAACTACGGTTCCGAACGTGGAAGCTGTAAGGTAACATGAGTGACGAGCTAGAGAGAATGCGTGAACAGACAGATGAAGAAAGACAAAAAACGACAGAATGGGCAGCGTGGAATTATTGAAAGCAGTTTGGGAAGGTGGGGTTGGATCAGAGGCAGAAGAATCAGAAGGATCAGATATGGGGGCAGTGGCTGCTTCAAAAGGATATGGACTACAAAGTCAGAAGCAAGCGCAGACACCAGTAGGTAAACCACCTGCACAGATGTACCCAATCCTGATAACGGGTGATAAACGAGTGATGGGGACGACCAAAATGGAGGCGATACTGAGGGATGGTGGCCTGGCACAGATGATTTGGACGGTTGTGGGAGATGGACAGTCCTTTGACCCACATCAACAACAACTGTGGAGGGCCTTTGAATACCCGGCTGTAATAGACTCTGATGTGCTGCAAGGAACACCATTGGGGGAGGCAGAAAACCCAGCTGTATATTTGCAGAAGTAGCTGGAAAGTTGCAGACTGGAGACTGAAAAAGATCCAGAAACCGATGATTTGGTGTTCTTCATGTTCAGGAAAGCACTGGTGGAAGCGCTGCCAACATCAGTAAAGAACAAGTTGGAAGATGAAGTGGCACTGATGAAATCTAAGCCACATAAAGAATTCAGAGACTATTTCATCCACGCTGTGGAGAGACAGAAAGAATGAAAAGAAGATGGCTGAGCAGGGGAAAGAAATCTGGAGGAAGCTCACTCAATTACAAATGGATGAACTGACGAAAAAGAAAAAGACTCAAGCCCCGATAACCATTGTGATGGTCACTGAGGAAAGCACCATGGCACCTTTCCTCCAGGGAGTTCAACAACCACCACAGCAAACACAGGCCCCACAGTCACCCCCACTTCGCCAGTAGTGAATGCAGTGAATGGGCCAAGGAATCAGAATAGGGGACAAAGGTACCCATCAGGAGTATGTTGGGGATGTAACCAGACAGGACATACGAAAGGTAACTGCCCAACAAACCCATGGCCTGATAGAATCGGGCAGAACCAAGGCCCAAATAATTGGCATAAAGAATGGCAGCAGCCACAGTTTCAACCCCCTCAGGGTCCTGTGAACCCATGGGCAGGACCAAATCAGGGATATTGAGGGTGACCAGAGAATCCTATGGGGGAGGGTCAGTTTACAGCAATAACCATACAAACTGATCGAGAACCGATGCTGCAGGTTCAAGTAAATAATAGAGGCACACCAATGATGGCAAATACTGGAGCTACTTACGCTTGTGTAAGTCCAAATTATGCCTCACACCTCCACATGTCAGGAAAATATGCTAAGACAGTAGGATTCTCGGGAGAAACGCAGCTAATACCCATGACTGCTCCAGTACATCTAGCTACGAGTGGACGCTCAGCTAAACTTCCTATATTAATTTCAGAAAACATCCCAATTAACTTATTAGGGAGAGATGCATTATGTCAATTGGGATTACAGATTCAATGTTCACGTGATGGAATAATAATAGAGGAGACAGGGGTCAAAAGGCAAATAATGATGCAACAGATACCACAGGCTAGAAGGCCCTCAATGGTATATCACTGTACACTGAGGCCATTTCAAGACAGAATTTTGGAACAGTTATGGTTGATGGATGCGAATGGGAAACCAGCTCCCATCACATCACAATATTTTGTGATAGGGAAGCAAGGGGCGGCAATGGAAGTAGGTGATGCACAAGGATCAGAGTTGACAGCTAAATGGTTTGATGTGCCTGGGTCAGACCCACACTCTGCTTGTAAATAAAGGATTCAAAGCTAAAGATTTAGGTCCTATGATAAAAAAGGCAAAGCAAGTCCAGTGGGGAAAAAAACAGACAATCATCTTATCCTTTGTTCTCCTGAAAAATATTTAATCAAAGTTCTATGTTTTGTAGAAATGATTGGAGAACCGCAGGAAGTGGAAATCACTACAGGACAGCAAGTGCAGATAGAAGAAACTATTGATAAACAGAAAATGTTGAGGAAAGAGATGGAACAGGTGGTTCCAGAGCAGGCATGGTCGCAACATGACACAGATGTAGGACTGGTTAAGTCAGAAAACCTAGTGTACATCAGGGTAAAGCCAGGAACAAAGCCTGTGTGGAAGAAACAGTATTATATGAAGCCAGAGGCAGAAGCAGGCATTTAGCCAATGATTGAAGGCTTAGCAGAAGCTGATGTGTTAGAAGAAACGGTTAGTGACTGTAATACAACACTGTTTCTGGTCCTGAAAACAAATAAGCAAAAGTGGAGACTGGTCCACGATTTACGGCCAATAAATGAGATCGTACAGGATTGTCAGGCAGAGGTCCCAAACCCACACACACTGCTGACAAACATTCCACCCGACGCCAAATACTTCACAGTGATTGATTTGCGTGGTGCCTTCTTCAGTGTCCCATTAGCAGAGGAGTGTAGACACCTGTTTGCTTTCACTTATGGAGGAAAGCAATATAGATATACGCGATTGCCTCAGGGCTTCAAAAACTCCCCACACATTTTCAATCAGGTGCTGAAAGCAGATTTGGAGGAGCTTGTCTTAGAGGGAACACTTATCCAGTATTTTGATGATCTGTTGGTATGTGCTCCCACGTTGGAGCAATGTCATGCAGATTCCATAAGTGTTACAGAAGTTGGCTGAAGGAGGACACAAGGTGTCCCAGAAAAAGTTGCAATACTGCCAAACGGAGGGTGAATATCTGGGTAGGATCGTGGCCCGCCAGTTAAAGGCCATAGCCCCGGCGCAATTGGAGGGGGTGAGTAAGGCCCCGTTACCCCAGACGGTAGGGCAGATGATGACCTTTCTGGGAATGACAGGATTCAGTTCAGACTAGACAGATAACTATGCAGTTAAGGTAGCGCCTTTACGAGAAATAATGAAAAACGCTGGACAGCAGCAGTTGAGCGCCAAGATGAATTAGAACAGCGATGCTTTGGCAGCTTTTGAGACAATAAAACAGGATATGCAGTCTGCATCTGCTTTGGAAACACCAGATCACACAAAGCCATTTCTATTGTATGTTGCCAACAGAGACAAGGGATATGTGACAGCAGTTTTGATGCAGGACACGTAGTGGCAGGAAAAAACAACCCATATTATAGTGCAAAATTGGATTCTGCAGCACAAGGTTCCCCCCTGCTATCAGGGAATGGCAGCAGTCCAGTACGCATATTATAAAGCCTCTACTATCACCATGGGGTACCCAGTGATTATCCACACCCATCACAAGGTGGCAGAGCTGATTGAGCCAGGGAAATTTGTTTTGACAAATTCAAAGTTGTTAGACTATTTGCCCTTGTTGACATATCCTGATGTAACTATCAAGCAATGCACGGTTAACCCAGCAGAAAGAGTTCCTCTTGACTATGAGGGAGAGCCTCATGATTGTGTAGCCAACTCCTTGACGTTTATCTGACTAAGGCCTGACCTCCTCTTGACCCTGATTTTGGGCACTGAGGAAGAGTTATTTGAGGGAAATCATGCAGGATTCGCTGTGGTCTCAAGAGACAGTAAGGGCCAATTTCAGACCATAGTCAGCCAGGCATGTCCACAGCCTTGTTCTGCTCAACTAGCAGAATTGAAAGCTTTGGCAGCCACTTGTAAGGAAAGGAGAGATAAGGTTGTAAACATCTACACTGATTCGGCCTATATACATGGGGTCTGTCACTTGTTTGGAGCTGTGTGGAAACAAAGAGATTTTAGGAAAATGGATGGAACTCTCATCTTGCACCATGATCATATTCAGGATTTGATGATATCTCTCCTGCTTCCTTTAAAAGTAGCCATCATTAAGTGTCAGGCATACCAGAGAGGAAACAACTACATCATTCAGACGAACAATCCAGCAGATGAAGCGGCAAAAAAGTGCCACAGTGCGATAATGGCACCAGTACTATTAGTTGAAGCAGCCCCTGAAATTAATGTTGTCATCGGGATGCAAGAAAGAGCCAGTGCATACAAACGCAATATGTGGCTTAAACGGGGAGCCACCAGAAATGGTACAGCAGCTGCGCCTGCTGCTCTGTTAAGGATTTTGATCATGAATGCACATGGTTTAGACCATTGCACAAGGGGGGAGGTTATGAGAAAAATCAAAGAGCAAGGTTTTTGGTCATCATACATGCAGGCTACGGTAGATGTGGCTCTTGCAGAGTGTGAAGTACATGTAGGTGCACAAAACAACGTCAGGAAGAGAATAACAACGTCGTTGGACCATATTCCAACACCGGAAGGACCGTTTAGGCATTTGGTCATAGATTATGTGGATATGCTAAGAACTGTCAATGGAAAATGGTACATGCTTGTGGTGATTGATAGGTTCAGCAGATGCCCACACGGAAGTATTATATATTGACATATATTTCAAAAACATATATTTTTAATATGTGCCTATATATTTTTTTACATATATACTAATACATGTATTATATGTATTACTAATGTATGGCCATATATTTCATAATATATTTACATATTCGGTTTTGGCTGTTTTCAAATATGTCTCAAATACATGTAAATATATTTACTTAAATTACAAAATTATAGCTGGTCATATGCATTTAGCATTGACATCTAACTGATATATTTCCATATTTGCATTGTATCCTGTCATGTGTTTATTATGTTATCTAGTCGTTTCTTTGAAGTACTTTTTCAGAGAGGAATGGCATTCATCATACTGTGTATAACACATTGTGTATACACATTGTTTTCATAATGAGTCTTTTTTGAAATGTTAACTTGCAATACAAAGTGGTTCATTATATTGAAACGGAAAAAGGTGCTATATGCTTCTTGACAGCAACTAAAATCAAAATTGATTTATTTACTAAACATTTATCATTATGTTGTGACACCATGGCAGTTGTATGATCCTGTGAATAAAGGTCTTTATTAAATTAAGATTGTTTTTTTACTTGCATTTACAATGTATTTAATAGAAATTATGGTAAATACATACTGTACAATTTACAAATCGGCTCTTGTTTGTAAAATATAATAATTGTCTTTTCACAGTAATTAATGTAATGCAATAAAGGCTAGACTGGTGGTTATGTTGGTTTGCTCCCCATTTTGCCAACGATAATTAGTTAAACTCAGTATAACAAGGAGATTCTCTGGAAAATAATGTCTTGAAGGTTAATTCCATGATGTGTTGATGAGAAATGCTTAAAGTACTGCATATTCATATATTTCATTATTTTAACCCATAATATTCAACTTTAAAATACATCTCTGGAAAAAATTAAGAGACCACTGCAAAATTATCAGTTTCTCTGGTTTTACTATTCATAGGTATGTGTTTCAGTAAAATGAACAGCTTTGTTTTATTCTATAAACTACTGACAACATTACTACCAAATTCCAAATAAAAATATTGTCATTTAGAGTATTTATTTGTAGAAAATAACAACTGGTCAAAATAACCAAAAGAAGAAGCATTGTTTTCAGACCTCAAATAATGCAAAGAAAACAAATTCATATTCATTTTTCAACAACAAAATACTAATGTTTTAACTTAGGAAGTGTTCAGAAATCAATATTTGGTGGAATAACCCTGATTTTTAATCACAGCTTTCATGTGCCTTGGCATGTTCTCCACCAATCTGTCACATTGCTGTTGGGTGACTTTATGCTACTCCTGGCATAAAAATTCAAGTAGCTCGGCTTTGTTAGATGACTTGTGACCATCCATCTTCCTCTTGATCAAATTCCAGAGGTTTTCAATGGGGTTCAGGTCTGGAGATTGGGCTGGCCATGACAGGGTCTTGGTCTGGTGGTCCTCCATCCACACCTTGATTGACCAGGCTGTGTGGCATGGTTTGTACTGCTGTAAGAACCAATTCCCAGAGTTGGGGAACATTGTCAGAGCAGAAGGAAGCAGGTGTTCTTCCAGGATAACCTTGTACTTGGCTTGATTCATGCGTCCTTCACAAAGACAAATCTGCCTGATTCCACCCTTGCTGAAGCATCCCCAGATCATCACCGATCCTCCACCAAATTTCACAGTGGGTGCGAGACACTGTGGCTTGTAGGCCTCTCCAGGTCTCCGTTTAACCATTAGATGACCAGGTGTTGGCAAAGCTGAAAATTTGACTCGTCAGAGAAGATGACCTTACTCCATTCCACTACGGTCCAATCCTTACGGTCTTTTGCAAACTTCAGCCTGACTCTTCTTTGCTTCTCATTGATGAAGGGTTTTGCACAACTTCAGCCCTGCCCCTAGGAGCCTGTTTCGAACCGTCCTCGCTGTGCACTTCACCCCAGCTGCTGTTTGCCATTCTTTTTGTAGGTCACTTGATGTCATCCTACGGTTGTTTAGTAACATTCGAATGAGTTAACGCTCATCTCAGTCAGTGGACAGTTGTTTTCGACCTCTGCCAGTCTGTCGCTTTGTTGTCCCCAATGTCTGTTGCTTGACCATGTTCTTACGAACTGCCGTCTTTGAAATTTTCAGGATGGAAGCAACTTGACGCTCACTGTATCCTCACTGTATGCCAGTAAAGCCAGAATTGAACCCTTCTTTTCCTCACTCAAAGCTTTTTTTTTCAACTCTTTTGTGATGCTGAATAGTTATTTTTTTATTCAAATTACCTTTGAGGTACTACTTTTCCTTGTTAAATTAGATTTGTTTCAAGTAATCACCTAATCAGTACCTCATTAAGTAAAATGAGGTGTGCCTGTGTTGGAATTTAACAGACACTGGAATGGAATGGCCGCCATACATGTAGAGATGCTGATTTAAGAAAAATTTGGAGTGATCTCAATTTTTTTTCCAGAGCTGTATATGACATGCATTGTATCATGATATTGTGAGAAGCGCAAGTTATATATTTCATGAACATATTCAGGGCACATTGTAAATATATGTTGAGAAATGTGCATATATGTTTTGCATGAGGTTTCTGTGTGGGTGGGTAGAAGCCATACCCTCAAAAGACCAAGAAGCAGGAATGGTGATAAAATTCCTGACTAGGGAAATGATGCCAAGATTTGGCATCTCAACACAAATTAGCTCTGACAATGGCTCAGCTTTCATAAAGAGGACACCAAGACAAGTAGTTCAGCAACTCAGAATCTAGCAGAGGTTAGGATGTGTCTACCACCTTCAGTCTCAGGGGATGGTAGAAAGAGTGAATGGAACACTAAAAGCAAAGATCAACAAGATTTGTGCTAGAGCAAGATTGAATTGGGTTGATGCTTTGCCACTGGCGCTAATGAGCTACCGCATGCAGGCCAACAGAGTAACACATCTAACACCGCATGAAATGCTTACAGGTTGACCCATGCCTGTGCCTGTACTCAGAGGACACTACAATGGGCCTCCTCTGGAGCAACTGGAATTGGAATTCAGAGAGTATGTCAGACAATTAACTTCTATACATGAAGTTATTTACTGACAGGGAAGTACACAAGTACTGGAGCCAAATGACAACCAGCCTCAAGCAGTGGAACTGGGAGACCAGGTCTACATCAGGGTCTTCAGTAGAAGGTGGCATGAGCCGAGGTGAGAGGGTCCATACAGGGTGGTCCAAGCCACGCCAACAGTGGTGCAAGTAGAGGGCAGCAACACCTGGTACCACCTCAACCGCTGCACCAGGGTCCCACAAGGAGCAGGTCAGAGACCACAGGAGGAGGATGCCGATGAATCAAGTGGTACCAAGCCAGCAGAAGCTGAGGGAGAACTGGGACGTCCTGATCTACCCCCTGGGGACCACGGAGGAGTTGCCGAGGATCCTGGAGAGACTGGGTCAGAATCGCCTAGCGAAGTAACGTCGAGCATGGGCATGGGGCATGATGGTGGTCTGTCTGCTGTTACTCGGCTGCGTGGCTATGGCCGATGCTATTAGCCCAAGGAGAGATGTGGCAGAAGGTAATGTGGAAATTCTCTGCACCGCTGAACCTGCCGACCCAGGGAGCCCAAGGGAGGCCCTCACAGATGGCGCACAGGGAGAAGCAGACATCCCTGTCATCGAGGAGGAGTTCACTACCATCAATCTTGCAGACCTGGACTGGGAGTAATGTTACAGAACTACTTTCTGACCTAAACGTCTTAGACACTGACCTGGACAGAAGGAATAAAGAATGCACAGCAGCACTATTAGCAGGGATAATGCCATAACGTTTGATCACCATAGAGATTAGAGTAACTGTTTTCATTAGTAAGAATAATCTTGGGGATCGAAATCAAACCATTAGGTCAGGAAGTGTAGAAGGGGGACAGCGCCAATGGGATGTTGAGGCTTGCAGTGAAAAAGGCATGTGTGGCCCACCTGGGAGAGAACAGATACAGAGCCCTTCCTTGTTGGTCCATCGCCGAACCAGTGGACGTGCACCGTTACGGTGGATGTCCACCGGTCCGGCGCGCCTGCTGCCTCGGATGGATACAATACATTTTCTATGAATAGTGTCAAGGCGTTGACGGTTGTGAAAAGCATCTCAGGAAGGCAGCACGGTCGTTTGAGCTGTTCCGGCGCGTTAAGAAGTTGGGCCATGGTCAATATTATGCAAATGAATCCAGCTAATGCCAGGTGTTTATCCAATGGAAGTAGTCTTTCATAAACAAGAGACGGTCTTCCTTGTTGGTCCATGGTTGTACTGCAACAGCACGTGAAATATTTTTGCTCCATGTGAAACGTTCTGCTACCAACTGGAGGAAAAGCAAATTATAGCAGGAACAAGCACAATAAGTATTCGAGGATGGTGGAAATTGTTGGTGACTCAGGTCAGTTTTATAAGTTAGCTCTGTGTTGTTAAATCTGCTGTGTTTATTTAGCATTGAGTTGTTTGTTTTATATGGCAGCACCATAGAAATACATTGCCTGCTAGCAAAGTGCTCATTATAACGTGTGTTTTTATTTTGCCCATGAGTCGGTTTCATGTTAAATAAAAAAAAGTTCACAAAGGGATGTCAACACAGCCCTCCCCTGCCGAAAAACAAACACCCATAGCTGTAACGGTGGTGGTAGGGAGGAGGACCCAATCGCAGGTTTTGCGTTCTCGATCTGGAACTTTGTTCATCAATCATCGAAAAACAAATACTTAGATACGATACAACTTAAAGTGCTGATAAACTCAGACAACACATAGCACTCACCGTACATGCAATATAACAAGCCACATAGAGCGACAATAACCGACAACGCGGGAGGGAGCAGAGGAGAAACATTTAAACACATATTGATGGGATGATTGGAACCTGGTGTGCATGATTGTGGGAGACAAGACAATGAATGAATCCGGGGTGAGTTCATGAAGTGACGGGAACCAGGAATGCACGGCACGATGACGCTAGTCATCACCGTACTGTGACAATTGCGGATACGCCCATAAGCAGCCATCTGGGGCAAGGCAGCGTGTTTCGCACCGGAAATGTGGACATCCACCGTTAGGCATTAGCAAGCTCCTGGTGGGGCAAGAGACATTTTGGTGAAATTTGGGAAAAATAGTTTTCAGATTTTAATGTTTGAAATCCCCTGCAATCAGCAAAACACCATCTGGGTGTTCTGTCTGCTGTTTGCTAATGGCAGCCTGCAGTTCTTTCATTGCTAGCTTAACATTAGCATCCAGGGGTATGTAGACTGCCATAACAACAATAGATGTAAACTCCCGAGGCAAATAAAAAGGCCTGCACCTAATTATCAGGTATTCCAGATTGGTTGAGCAATGACTCCCGGTTAAGTCAGTGTTTGTACACCATGTTTTGTTTACATAAATGTACAGTCCACCACCTCGTCTAACCGCAGTCCATCTGCTCTGAAGATATCGCGGCCATCCAGCTCAATTATGTTGTCCGGTATGTTGTTGTTAAGCCACGTTTCCGTGAAAATCGTGACACTGCATTTTCGAAGTACGTATCTGTGCATGCTTTTTGGGTCAGGATAGACAAAAACGTCGCTGGCTACAACCTTCAGTAGCTACATTATAGAAAGCCTAAAATAAAACTGTTTAAGGTTATATTGTGACTATTTCTGGTGCATTTTCGAAGTACACATCTGTGCATGCTTTTTGGGTCAGGATAGAAAAAAACTTAGCTGGCTACAACCTTCAGTAGCTACGTTATAGAAAGCATAAAATAAAACTGTTGACGGTTGTATTGCGATTATTTCTGGTGGAAGTACGCATCCATGCATGCTTTTTGGGGTAATATAGGCTAGATCACACCTTTGGGCAGTAAAGGGTAGGGGTTTCCACAATTCTCTCACCTTTTCACCTATATTAATAGTTAATGTATCGATGTCATTCACGAATGAAAGAAAGAGAAACGTTGTGCCATGAAATGAAATAGTTTTGGCAGTGTAAAGTTCATCTTCAGTCTTCCTAGCAACTGCTCAATTCTTATGACTATTGCAATTAGTAAGTTAGTAGATACTAGTAAGCCTATTACTGGATAATAAGCTGTTAAAATGCCCAGTGGCAAAAGCCATACCGTTCATAGGTGCAATTTGTGGTGGAGGTAAACTTAATAAGAAACGTTAGTCAGTTTAACACAATGCTTAATGGTGTCTAGTGAAATATTCAAACTTGGTGTGATGTTACTGCGTGACAAAAAAAGCTCCGTGGTGTAGTGGTTAAATGCTTGCATAAATACTGAGTGATATTAGCTAAACTGTCTAAGTATGAGCAGTTTGGTTTGTTTGCATGCTAATTCTACTTACACGCTAGCTAATGTTGCTAACGTTGGTCAATGGTGTTTACCATTGTGAAATAGCCTACTGAGAATGCCAGCTTTGTGGTTGCTGATGTTACTAATTTATCGTTATTATTATACAGTTGTGCTCAAAAGTTTGCATACCCTTGGAGAATTGGTCATATATGTACCATTTGTAAAGAAAACATGAGTGAGCAGGCAAAACACGTTTTTTATTTCTTATGGGATTCACATTCAACTGTAGGTCATAAAAGAATGGCACAATCACAAAACAAAACATGGCAACAAAGAAAAAAAAGAACTGACCTCTGTTCAAAAGTCTGCATACCCTTAGTTCTTAATACTGTGTATTGCCCCCTTTAGCATCAATGACAGTGTGCAGTCTTTTGTAATAGTTGTCCATGAGGCCCTGAATTCTTGCAGGTGGTATAGCTGCCCATTCGTCTTGGCAAAATGCCTCCAGATCATGCAAAGTCTTTGATCGTCTTGCATGAACCGCACGTTTGAGATCTCCCCAGAGTGGCTCGATGATATTAAGGTCAGGAGACTGTGATGGCCACTCCAGAACCTTCACCTTTTTCTGCTGTAACCACTGGAGTGTCAACTTGGCCTTGTGCTTAGGGTCATTGTCGTGCTGAAAAGCACAGCTTTCGTGCAGAAAAATGCAAATTGCCTGCCAGTATTTTCTGATAACATGCTGCATTCATCTTGCCATCAATTTTCACAAGATTCCCCGTGCCTTTAGAGCTCACACCCCCCCAAAACTTCAGTGAGCCACCACCATGCTTCAGAGTGGGGATGGTATTCTGTTCACTATAGACCTTGTTGACACCTCTCCAAATATAGCGCTTATGGTTGTGACCATAAAGCTCTATTTTGGTCTCGTCACTCCAAATTACAGTGTGCTAGAAGCTGTGAGCCGTGTCAAGGTGTTGTCGGGCTTATTGTAACCAGGCTTTTTTGTGGCATTGGCGCAGTAAAGGCTTCTTTCTAGCAACTCGATCATGCAGCTCATTTTTGTTCAAGTATTGTTGTATTGTGCTCCTTGAAACAACCAGTCTTTTTCCAGAGCAGCCTGTATTTCTCCTGAGGTTACCTATGGGTTTTTCTTTGTATCCCGAACAATTCTTCTGGCAGTCTTGGCTTAATAAGTGATTGAACAGTACTGACTGGCATTTGCAAGGCTTTGGATATCTTTTTATATCCTTTTCCCTCTTTATAAAGTTCCATTACCTTGTTATGCAGGTCTTTTGACAGTTCTTTTCTGGTCCCCATGGCTCAGTATCTAGCCTGCTCAGTGCATCCACGTGAGAGTTAACAAACTTATTGACTATTTATACACAGACACTAATTGCAATTAAAAAATTGCCATTTTCACCTGTGTGTGTCACTTTGTGTGTCTGTAACAAGGCCAAACATTCAAGGGTATGTAAACTTTTGATCAGGGCCATTTGGGTGATTTCTGTTATCATTATGATTTAAAAAGGAGCCAAACAACTATGTGATTATAAATGGCTTCATATGATCACTATCCTTAAATTAAATAATTTTTTTGCATGATCAGTCATATTTTCAAAATCAATACCAACATTTGACAATTTCTGCCAGGGAATGCAAACTTATGAGCACAACTGTAACTACATCATTGATTTTGCCTGTGTGTGATCAACAGTGGACAAAACCTTGCCTGATATGAAACGAGCACTGCAGAGTCCAGTCTGTCTGTTTAATGGCTTGCAACCATAAACGTCTGCATTTAGCTTCGATGGGTGGCTCCGAAAACAGTATTCTATAAAAATGAACACCATCTTTTATTGCATTCCTATTTTGACATCCAACAGCACAACAAGACATTTTTTTTTCCTTTAGTCTGAAGATCTTGCCCATTACCCTACACTTTTTCCCGCAGTTTTCAGCCACCACCAAACTTCAGTGACGTAACCGTGACGTCCAGTCCAAATTGGTCTATTCACACCACTACTGCAAACTTGTTCTTTGTTTATTTAGCTAAATTGACACCTTGCTACAGTAGGAACTTTGTGGTGAAAAGTATTTATCATGGGTAAGCATTGGTTGACTTGGGCCTTCTAATTTTAGGCAAACAGCATTCCTGTTCCTTATTAGGGCATGCCCTATTATATTGGGTGCAGTTTGTAAAATGTTGCATGTTTTGTAATCCTGCTCAGTTTTTGCAGATTTAGCATTGCCAAATGTAAAAAAAAAAAATGCACTACAGTTTTCAACTGTCACTTTTTCTAACATTTAGAGAGAAATTCATGAAATAACTTTCTACAGTAACAAAAAATTATGATATATTGGTGTTAAATCTAAATGTTAAAAATAAATATAAATGTTAAATCTAAATGTAAATGTTAAATCTAACGTAGGACTTGAAAACGGAATATTACATCAAATACGGTAATTGACCACGCTCCGGGTGTGGAGGAGGGCACTCTCAGTCACCTCAGGCAGTTGCCTCAAAATGGCAAGTCCAGCCGAATTAGCCAATTGAAAAAGCGGTTGCAGCTGGCATTAGGGCGGCTCTTCAGGACCGACTGACACCTACACCAGGCACGACTTCTTCCGAAACAGCCACCACATCAGTGCCATCAGTAAGTTCTGAAATTATAAGTTTTAAAAACCTGAAAAGGAACCAGGCAAGCCTAGTTCAGCCGGCCTGCAATCAGAGGTGATGAATGTTGTTGCCCTCAATGGATTCGAACCTGGGACTCCCAAGAGAGAGGCGGTGTCTTTTATGAATGAATGGGATATACGGTAATATTATATCTGTGATATGACATTTACTTTATAAAATAATTGGAGAAGGCGTCCAGATGATCCATATTCCTATATGTTGTAAAGAGGTTACTGTCATTTTCTGCCACCAGTTTGGCCCCGCCATAATGACGTTTACTAGCATAAAAAGGGTCTATTGACCAATAATGACGCCGTTGACGTTCGTCTGTCTTGTGATTTGGAATGTACACTGTAATAGTGTGTCATGAAATTAACAATATAGACAATTAAATTGTTAATTGTAATTATTTATGTGACAATTAATCATCAGCTAAAATGTCATAATCATGACAGCCTTAGTGGAGGTGCGATATTCCTATAGATACTTCAGTCTTAAATAAAGTGACCAGAGCCTTTTGTGCTCTGTAGAATATTAGGAAAAGAGGTCACACCATTTAGTTAAAGCATTGTGCAGTATCACTAATGCATATGATGATGGTGCTACAAATAAAGATGGTTCATTACCTTGAAAAAAGTCTATGCACTAAGAGCAACTGTAATTGACGAGTCAGTTTTCTCTCAACAACCAATTGTCAGCTAACTGGAGCTAAAAATCTGCATGTAAGTTGGGTGTGTGAGCATGTATGTTCTTAATAGCTAAATCATCTTAAGTAACAAGAAAACCAAATAACAGAGTTTATTTGGGTGATTTTAAATTTTTCAAACATACTTAGACATGCTGATTATTGTTTGATTATTGTTTGATTTAAAGAGAACTAATTCAAAAGAGAAAGAAAAAACCTGTTTGAAATTCTTCTTCACAAAGTTTGTAGTTGCCAACAATGGTATTGAGGGACGCCGGTGATACAGAGTTCTAATGGGACGTCCAGAGGCGGAGGACATATGGGATGACTCTGAAGGGGAGGGTGATGCAGGGGCTACGCAATGGCCTCAGGAGTTTTCCGGATGATGGACGACAGTGGATGCCATGGCGATGGTGCTAATGAGGCGGTAATCTGGGCAGCGGGCTGGCAGATGGTTGTGAATCATGAGGAAAGGTAGAGAGACAGAGACAAGCTCTTTAAATATCACCATACTTTATTACATAGACATACACGAAGGCTAGCAGCCTGACTCTCTTCTCCCTTCAAAACCACTCTCTTCCGTCACTCTTGAATCCGTCAAGTCTCTTTCTCTCCACTTCGTCATCTTCCTGGTTAATCAGCGAGGTGAGAGTGAGACGTCATACACTTCCATCGTATGACGTCTCACTCTCACCTCGCTGGGCTGAGACAAACTCTCAATCATGACTGGATCTAAACTTTGTGAGACAGGTGATTTAGTCAATGTTGTTACTCAGCGGGGATAGCATACATGGCCTCATAGTCGTCAGCTTGCAAATAAACCGGGCCAGATTTCCTGAGCTTTTGCACCAGGAGGAAATATTTACTATTAAGCGCCAAAAAAACTCAAGCTAAACTTTTTAAATCCCCTCAGTTGTACCTCTACCAATAAAATGGTTAGTTATTTGCTTTAGCTCTGTAAACCTGGTCTGTTAACTGTGTGCAAGCCTATCCACTTGACCTTTCACCTCTCGATCCTTCCCTGCCTCAAGACCTTTTCTTTGCGACCCTTGACCTGGCTGCTGGCTGGCTCTGGAGTACCGCATCACAACCCCACAACTTAAATAAATAGTCTATAAAAGGAAATGAAAAGAAAACCACTGCTTTCCAAAAACAAGGACTCTAAAAATGTATGAAGTGTTTGAAAATAAATGAAATGTAACACACCTTTTTCTGTATTTACATAAAGAACCTTATAAAACTGTGCAGGGAAAGAAACCTAGTAGAAAGGTAAACAGCATGATATTAATTGTAAGTTCTAAATGATTTTATTACGTCATCTCCACTATGCTGGACCTTGGTCAATTACATCTGGTCCAGTGTGTTCAAAGATTCAGATGAAGTCCGTAAAAGCATAAACAGTACACTACACTTATTTGCTTAGCTCTTTGGTAACCAAAAGGATCACAAATAAAAATATGACAATCATTTTTTTTCCCCAAGTCAGTTTTCATTTTACTTTTTTAAGGACTCATTCTTCATTTCCAAACGTGTAAGTTATAAACAAACAGACCTCGTAAAACAATTCTGAACACAGTTTTTTAAAAGTACATGAACAAAGAAAAAGGAAACACGTATGGACAGTGCAAATCTATAAACTAAAATTCCAAACCACTCCCTGGTTTTTCAAATCACCATTTTTAATCCACCATATTGATTGTTCTATATAGAGCCAATGTCCATGGATGTCGTCACCTAGAGGGCAGTCATGAGCCCTCAGAACCTCCCCTTGACAACTGAAAGTTCCAGACCTCGCAAACTATTAATCCACTGACTTCAAAGACCTCAAAGAAGAACCACAGCTAACGCTGTGTTCTGGAACCTTTATGTATCCTGTTTTGGAACCTCTGGCGACATGTTCTAAAATGTCTTGAAATACATTCTCGCTAGCCATGATGTGTAAATGCTTTCTAGACTTGAATAAACAGGAGACAGGCTGCAAGCACAGCAGAAATACACTGCATTTTAGCCAGCACCTAACACACCTCTGAGTTCCACTTTCCACTGCTTAACTACTGGCACCACTGCAGTGAAATCAAAACAACTTGTCACTTTTCAATTCCTTAATGTCACCTTAGCTTTTCCCTTAACCCAGTCCTTAGTTTTTAGAGAAACCTTCTAAAAACTACGGGAACCAACTCTGCCTACAATCAGCACCTTTTGAAGCTCTAACAGGAAAGTAAAAAGGAGCAAACCAACAAAACAAACTGGGATAATCAGGCGTTGATCGTACTGAATAGTATACCTTTTTTGTAATACAAAAGATGGGTTATCAAAATTAGATGCGTAAGGAAAATATGTATTGAAAAGCTGCAGTTTTGCTGGTCTCCAATTCCATCTAAGTACAACGTTGGTCAGTCCGTGAGGGCCACGGGGCCGGTCAGGTCCGCTTCCTTAGAACCAGGTTCAAAACCTGTAGGACCTGGAGTGGGGGGGGGCACTGGAGGACACAGGGGCCACTGGAGGGCCTCTCACTGGCTCCTCCCATCTCCCCCCGGTGACCGTGAGTGAGTTCAGCTCCCTTTATCCAGGGGGCGGTGTTTCCTATCTATCTGCTGCCGCTCTCTGATAAAGTGCCGTTACAGTCCTGGAGCAGGGGTGTGGACAGGGGGCTGGGATGTCCATCAGGGATGTCTCCGTACTCCGCACTCTCAGCCAACTCCCCCTCGCGCTCACAGATGACCGTCATTGGGCTGCTCAGGATGCGGTTGCGGGCATTGTACTTGCTGCTGGCAGCGGAGGGCGGCGTTCGCGATCGCCCGTACCTCATTCCGCTGAGCGAAGGCGACGACGTCAATGAGGCGGAGGAGTAGGATAGGCCCTCGTTGCGGGCCCAATCCTCCGGCGCCCTCTTGCCACGGCCCGGCGATGTGAAAGGGCTGTGCCCCGGTGACGATGGCGAAGAAGGCGGGTCCAGGGAGGATTCAGAGCGCGTTCTCTGGAAGCGCGGGTCCGTCGAACGCAGCATCTCGGCTGCTGACATACGGAAGCTGGTCTCTGAGCGGCTGCCCTTCTTCAGGAGCAGGGCCTTGAAGGTGTCGCTGCTGGTGGCTGACTTGCGCAGGTTTCGCTGAATGGAACCTGTCTGTCTGCCCATTGGTAGCGGGGATACCAGGGTGGGGGAGGCACCCGTAGGGGTGACGGGGGGAGACGAGCAGGGGGAGTTGCCTCGTGACTTTTCCTCCTCTGACTCTTTACGACCCAGGACCTTCCGCTTGGACCTAAGGTTAGAGAGGGAGAGCCTGATTAGGGACATGGCTAGGTAGGAGACATTAAACCATACATCTGTCCAGTTCTTAAAGTCTTAGGAGAGCAGGGTTAGTGTCACTAAGCAGGTCTGTGCATATGGCTGAATAAAAAAGGACATTGTGGGAGCAAGTCATATTCAGAGGGTGGCGGAGAGGGAGAGCTGGGTAGGAGACTGCCCAGGGTCAAGCACAGAGCTCAGAAGAAAAATATATAACCACCTCTATTAAGAGATGAAACAGCCCTTTACTTTGCTGTTGGATAGCAGGTAGCTTAGTTGTTCTGAATAGTAATTGAGATGTTGCAAAAGCTAGTATTTTGTTCTCACCCTGAGGAAAATAGTTAACCCTAATGGAAGCTCATCATTGGCAGCCCCTGCTCCTGCTCCTCTCTAATTCGGAGGGATTGGATAAAATGCGGAAACCAAATCTCGGACAACTGTTGCATGCAAACTGACAAATATTCCCTTTCCCTTTATTTGTGTTATGGCTCAACTGGTGATGGAATAGTTCTCTCCAATACAACTGGCCAGCTGGAATATACATAATCGTCTGAACCACGACTTAAGTGTCCCATTGTGAACAATGTCCTCCAGAAATCCCAGGATGCACTGCTTGGAGAAGCAAGTAGCTAATGATAGAGGGACTCAGGAGTTTGGGTGCAGTGGGAGAAAGCGCCTGGGTGCTTTTAAATGTTTAATTCAACTGCAATGACTTCAAAAAAACTGCACACTCTACAACTCTAGAGGAATGCTAAGAGGTGGCACAATACAATTTATAGGCACTGAAACTGGGAAAAGTGCCCAGAGCAATTTATTTTAATTTAAAAAAAAGACAATTCATCCTCCCCGCCAGCAGGGGGTGCCTAACATACATCCACACCTACCTATGTTAGACTCACAACAGTAGGAATGCATTCCTACGTCATCAGCGCTGTGCCAAAGCTGCAGCTAGCAAGGGACATGGGATTAGCACAGGGGAAAACGGCAGAATTAATCTGAGTCCAAGGCTTCCTATGGGCAGGGGGATTATTGCGCTAATCCTGCGCTAGCATCACCACAGGGAAGAAACAGGACAGGCTAATTACGCACTAATGGGGTACTTGACACTCCGTACCTCTCCGGACAGGGGGCACTCTCCCTCTCAATATCTGTTCCCCCACTGCAGCGGGGAGGGAGGAAGAAGAGGTGGAGATAGAAGAAAAGAAGCGTGACGAGGGCTAACAGTGACACCCAGATAAGGTTTGATGACACAAGTGTGAGGGTGAGCAAGGTGGACAGACAAAACATTTAATCCTCAAGATCAGCTCTGAATACAGAGAAGTTTAAGTAAATGAATTGTCATTATCCGAGAAGATGAAAGACACAAGCACAATATATCCATTATCTAATATGGAATCAGAGACAGGGATAAGGATAAGACCAAAGACTGGATAGAAGTGGGTGGGGGTGATTATGGGAAGTCTGTGCCCCAAATGCAACATCAACATTGCAGTGTCTCCATGAGAGCACTTGCAGCACATTAGCCCACAGGTTAAGGCACAATCATTATGTAACATCTCTCTGTCACAGCTGATTTAACCAGGGCTAGGAATGCTACTCCCTGGATTCATGCTGCTCCAACAATACACACACACACATACACACAATCCTACCACGTACAAACACAACAATGAAGGGAAGGTGTGGGAAAAGGTGTGGAGAGAAAATGAATGAGGGAGACAGATGAGACTAAGAGAAAGGCAGATGCTGAATAACAGGGAGAGGTAGAAATACTGATCCAGTCTATTAAGAAATAAAAACACTCAATCCATGTGTGCTTCGAATGGGGGCATCGATTTCTTTCACTCTGTACATTGTTTGATTGGATGACTCCCTCCAGCCGACTTCCTTCTACTTCTGCAGGGGCTTGACACAACAATCTATTGAGTTTTTAATCACTTCTTTCCTTTCTTCATTCACTCATTCCTACTTTTGGCTAACTTGTCTTTGCCTCTAAAATAGCATGCAAATATATTTGAGTGAGGAGCAATATACCAGCAGAAGTAATGCTTGAAAACGCATGCACGCATGCACACACACACACGCACACACACAAAGAGAAAGTATCAAATCCCCTGAAATGAAATCACGTGGCACTCGTGAGCTTTCCGACCATCAAACCGCTGCACGTGACCAGGGTACACACACACCGGTCGGTTGGCTTGCTTGAGCGATTTACGTTTGTGTTATTCTCCCTATGAGCACATGCACCGTAAAAAGTACAGACGGATTTGAAGAACAGAGCTTTGGAGAGGCAGAAAAAAAGGGGAAGAGTGAGAAAAAGGGGGGAAGGAGGAAAGAGAGAGGGTGAGAGAAGGAGGAGAGGGGGGTAGAGAGATGGAGAGAAGCTCTGAGGGAAGCTTCAGTGTGTCGACAAGCTCAATAATGAATGAACCATCAGCCTCTTTACTCACTAAACTCAAGTTACCGTCCAGTGTGCAACTTGCACCCCCCCCACAAGGTTTCCCTTCGCAGTGAGCTGGTCAGTCTCCCTGACAAACATGTAACAGAGCAAAGCTCTCCGCTGCCTATCTACAAGACGAGCCAACACCATAGACCTGCCTACAGCCCGACGAATACATACTCTACCAGATGGGATAGCCTGGCTCAAGTTACGACAGAGAGAGAGAGCGAGGAAGGAACAAGGAAGGAGGAGGTTGGCAGGAGGGAAAAGAGCGATGGGCTGAGGAAAATGGCAACACGGTCATGATAGGTTGACAAGGTTGCACAATTTGTCCTGCATGTATTTTGACAGTGAAATTTATTTTCATTCGCCTACCTGTGGATGGCAGCGAAGAGGTCCTCGGTGGTCCGCGGACGTGTGGGGGTCACCATGTCCCCCCGACAGGGGGTCCTTTCGGTGCTAGCGCCCGGTGAAGGCTCAGCGGCGCTGATGGGGTCAAACACGTCACCTAGGAGAGACCCATTAAACACACTCATTAGAAGCACGTCACACATACTGTTCAAAGGGACTCGAGCACAGTTCATCCACTGACGGATGATGGAAGGCAGGCAGGCATTACACCTGACCTGCTAAATTAAAACACGCGCACAGGAGACACGCATTACACAGACTTGCAGGAGTGCAATTCCTCACCTGACAAATAAAACACACACACACACACACACACACACACACACA